>VYZM01017104.1:9681-41647 GCA_013398915.1 Dromas ardeola | reverse complement strand
GGGGACAGTTGGTATGGGATGGGGGATAACTGTTAGGGGATGGGGATAGCTGGTAGGGGATGGGGTAACTGATATGGGATGGTGGATAGCTGGTAGGAGCTGCAGGATAGCAGGTATGGGGTGGGGATAGCTGGTATGGGATAGGAAATAACTGGTATGGGATGGGGAGTATCTGGTCGGAGCTGGGGGACAGCTGGTAAGGGATGGGGGATAACTAGTATGGGATGGGGGGGTAGCTGGTACGAGCCAGGGGATAGCTGGTATGAACTGGAGGACAGCTGGTACAAGATGCGGGATAGTTTGTACCAGATGTGGGATAGCTGGTACAAGCCGGGGGATAGCTGGTACCAGGTGGGAGACAGCTGGCCACTGGCGTGTCCCTTTCCTCAGCAAACTGCTGTGGAGTTAATGGGCTCCCCTGCCCCACCTGGCCTGGGCTGGCCACTGTGCTGTGGCCCTCAGGTTGCCCCTGTGTTTCCCAGCGGGAAGGAAGCCCTCACTTCCAGCACGATGGGCAGTTTAAACACGCTGGGTGTCTGAAATGCAATGGGGGAAGCTGATGTGACCCTCAGTCCTGGGTTGTGCCCTGAGGACCAGGCAGAAGGCCAAGAAAGTGTCACTGTGGACAAGGCCTGAGGGTCCGCTGGCATGGAGAAGGCCGTGCTCGCCCGGTGCTCACTGCCCTGGCGGTCGTAGCAGCAGCTTCGGGTGGTGAGAGAGTTTCATAAACCATTTTGCTGTTCCCTGGGCAGAGCCCCCAAGTTTACAGGGAGAGGGCGGCTGAGGAGCCAACCTGCACGGACATAACTGCTCAATCATAGAGTGGTTTGGGTTGGAAGTGACCTTAAAGATCACCTAGTTCCAACCCCCCTGCCATGGGCAGGGACACCTTCCACTAGACCAGGCTGCTCAAAGCCCCCTCCAGCCTGGCCTTGGACACCTCCAGGGATGGGGCATCCACAACGCCACTGCCTGAGCCCTTCTGGCAGTCGCTCTCCCATTAAATGCAATTTCCACATGTGAAGTGATGGGGTGACAGCTTCGTGGGAAGCTGGGTGAGCTCCTCGAATGCTCTCTGAACAGACATGGGGATCTAAGCTTCCCCCTGTTTACGTACAGGAAAGGAGAACCCAAAAAATAATGCTGGTGAGTGAGTGGCAAGCCAAATTTTAAGTACTACCTAAAATTGCCCTTGTGCATTCTCTGCCCCAGTCATTAAGATATGTATTTACTGCAGAAATAGGGTATAGAAAACTCAAGGAAGGGAAATGGGAATGGAACGGTACCTTCTCACATAGGCCTCAGAACACATCAGCATTGTTCTGCGTTGCAGTCAGCATCCCCATTGCAGCAGGAAAAAGTTTAACTCCCCTGAACCCTCCAGGTTGGGTATCTGTTAGTTTAAGCCATATGAATCAAAAATTTTTATGGTATTGAAAAATCTCTGATCTGCTTAAATTCTTCCAAATTTAGGTTCGGGGTTGAGTCATCATTATTTCCTGTCAAATGGTTTTGTGAAGTCACCCAAAATAATGAGATGTCACTTGCCTGGATACATTAATAATTAGAAGGATTTATTGTAGCAGGCATCATGGGAAAGTGTAACTTTCCCATTAGATGTCCTTAATTAGAAAAGAATGTGTCAGATTTCAGATCAACGTAGGGGAACTACAACTATCCATTAAAAAGAGAAGGACAAATAACGCAAGTGACAGCTCTTGCAGAAGTACAAAGATTTAAATACTTTATAAATTAAGGGGATTGAAGGTGCTCATTTTCATCACTAAAGCTCTATGACCTGTCTTCATCGTCAGAAGGATGCAGTCTCCAAACTGAATTAAACAACAGAAAGAGCAAATGCTGTATATAATTCTGACAATAGAATATTTCTGTAATCAGCGATTATTCCTTTTGTCTTTCAGCCACGTCTCCTTAGGGTGGGCCAAACTGCTCTGGAAAGTGTTCAATTATGCTAATAGGAAAATTTGATAGTGACAATGGTATTTCTTGAACCACAAGAACCGTAGCTAGTACATTTGTTCAGCTGGTGGCAAGATGTTGGACAGAAAAGTGGCTTTACTGCCTTTTAGATAAAAATTGGAGGGCTATTAGGTATTTGTAATGTGTGGGAGGCATTACTGTAAATCCAAGCAGAGTGAAGTGCCTAACTACTCAGGCATGTGTAAGGGGTTAATTTAAGTACCCGGCTTTTGTGGCTTCCTTTTGGCTGTGGATAATTCCTCACAGACCCAGGCCAAGGGTTTTACTGGGTGGTACACAGAAGCTAGAAAGTAAATCTTACAATGCTTACATTTACTTAGAGCCATGAGTGGAACCAGTTGACACTCATATTTCTGCCCAGCGCTTGGTTAACGTACAGGCATGTATTTTATTTATGCAGTCTTAAAATCGTGTCATGAATGACATCAAAGCAAGAGTAATTTAAGGAAAGGGAACATGTGTCCGCAGTTTATTTCAGCTTGCAAAGAGATGATGTTCCAAGACGGGGAGACTGAAATTTTGCAGCACAAGCAACCTGCTCCCTCTGGGCCGTCGGATCTATTCATCCCATGTCAGGTACACCTGAAAGTTACCACAGGCTAATGCTTTTTCTGCAGCCTCTAAGAAATCAGTCAGTAACATTGGACCAGTGCCTAACTGACAGGTGGCCACATTACCAAGTTATCAGCTCGTTTGCTGCTCTTGATAAGTGTTTCATTAGGGCTGGGTTTGGTAGGAAAGCTGAATTTGTTTCTTATGGGGAAAGGAAATCCTGTAACGTGGAGGCTGAGCCGCACAAACAGGGCCTTGTTAGATAAGGTTTTTGGTTTGAGTGACCGTTTTGTTCAGCATTTTGCTTGAAAAATGTGTTTCTGTTTTTTATGACTGTTTATCCAAAACATAATTATGAGCACTAGATTTGGATTTAGAAAAGGGTAGATCTGGTTTAGCAGAGGGCCTGGCAGAGGGAGGTGCTCAAAAATTGCGTTGTTCAGTGGGACTGAAAAATGTGCACGTATTTCACTCAGAAATTAATTGAAGCATAAAGTGTAGGTAGAACTTTAGAGGCGTGTCATAAATGTCCTTTTGAAGTACTGGGTGGAAGCCCTTTTTATTGTTAATTTAGCCTTCTCTTTTCTAAATTGAACCTTTCATCCCATATTAAATCCTAGGAGGGCTAGGGAACACAGAGTGTGTTCCAAGGGGATACATAAAAACCACCTTACTTCCATGAGTTGTTAGCATCTAGCATTTGTGCTTTTAATGAGCTGAAATGAGGAATCTTGTAAACTAATTTGAACAAACTACAGTGTCTTACTCACAGCAAGATGCCTCAAACATCAATCCACTCTTGAAAGTTTGTTTGTGAGATACTTCTCTGAGAATCTTTCATCCTAAAAATGACACTTGAAAACTCCGCAATAGATCTTGACAAGATTCACACGTGAATGCCCAAGAGATAAGCGATGCATTGTTTTACTGTGGAAGGTGGTATAAATATTCCACTTCTGAAGCTAAGTCGAAACAAAGCCTACCTGCTCATTAAAACGTTATGAAACCTGACTAATTTACATACTGTTTTGTAAACGAGATTTCCTAAAACACACCTTTATTTTCAAACTTCCTCTGAAAAACCTCTGGGGATAAGCAAAGTTCAGTACGGTAAAGAAAACATTTTATTCAGCTTTAAGAGCTGGGATGGCTGCCTCAGAAGAGTGTTACGTAGGATGGCTATATGCCACACCATCAGTGGAGTTGACTATTCTCTTGTAGTAGTAGTAGTAGTATTTTTAGTTTTGAGTTAAAATCTGCCTGAAGCCACAGATGAGTTCTCAGCTCACTGAGCTCTGAATAAGGATAGAAATCAAAATTGGCACTTTCCTCAGAAAGCCACTTTGAAGGTTAGCTGTCCACTTGGGCTGAGTGAAGCACCTTTGACTTCAGGAAGGCTGCTGCGCCGCAGGTGCTTGCAGGCCTGGAGTGCCCTCAAGCACTTCAGAGCAGGAGACTTCCACTGTACCAAACAGTAGCTGTTTCAACTCTGTAATGTATGGGACAAGTTATGCCAGAGAAAGAGACAAAGGAACTGATTGAAGCCAGATGACCGCCCATTTATTTTTTCTGCAGGCAAGGGTCTTCACACATCCAAATAGAATAATTTTAGGGTTTTCGCATTTTCAGAATCTGTCACGTGAATTCAGGTTGATGAACCGACACATCTGTTTGACTTTTCATGTGTTGAAATACATGGCCAACTTAGTTTTGCCAGTGAAGGCAATGTATTGAACAGATTATACGTTGAGAAATGTGCCTAAACCAAATAGATTATCTAGCTATGCCTGCAAAGATTGGAAATTCAATTATTCAGATATGCAGATAGATGTTCCAGGAGATTATGAAATATGCCTCATGCCCCTTGAAATTAAATCAGATATGCTGAGTCAGTCTTGCCTATTTTTGATGGTATGCCCTGTACAACAATTGTGAATAAATATATATGTCATTACTTATGTGTAGCCATGTATACTCATGGCCAAAATAACTGCTCAGAGAGCAAACACCTTCCTGTTTACTGGGCTCTCAGAAGCTTGTTTAATATTAGCAGTGTTAAAATGATAGTAAACAAAGTCAACAAAACAGGGATTATGCAGGGTCACCTCAAGCATTTGCACATAAGCAAGGAAGTGCTTACAAGGCACCATAATGGAAAAACTCCAGAACTTTACTGGGAAATCAGCTGGGAGTGCTGGGAGAGCTGGCTGATGTCATTGCGAAGACGCTCTCGATAATCTTTGAATAATCATGGCAACTAGGAGAAATGTCTGAGGACTGGTGGAAAACAAATATCACTCCTGTCTCCAGAAAAGGCAAGAAGGAGGACTGAGGGAACTACAGCCTCACTTCAATCCCTTTGAAGGTGATGGAGTAGCTAATCCTGGAAACAATTTCCAGGCATACAAGGACAAGCAAGTCTGCTGGAGTAGTCAGCAGGGATTCACCCAGGGGAAGTCATGCTTGACCACCTTGGTAACCTTCTACAATGAAATGACTGCCTTGGTAGATGAGGGGGGAGCTGTGAATATTGACTACCTTGACTTCCATAAGGCTTTCGATACTTTCTCCATAAGATTCTCATGGAGAAGGTGATGATGTATGGGTTGACTGAGCAGAAAGTGAGGTGGACTGAAAACTGGAGAGAGTCCAGCGAAGGACCACTAAGATGATTAAGGGACTGGAGCTCCTCTCATATGATGAAATGCTGGGAGAGCTGTGAGTGTTTAGCCTAGAGAAGGGAAGTCTCAGGGGGGATCTCGTCAGCGTGTACAAATATCTGAAGAGAGAGTGCAAAGAAGACAGAGCCAGGTGGTTGTGGAGTCTCCATCCTTGTAGATGTTCAACAGTCATCTTAACATGGTTGTGGGCAGCCAGCTTTAGGTGGCCCTGCTTGAGGTGGGGGGGTTGGACAAAAGGACATCCAGAGATCCCTTACACCCCAGCCATGCTGTGACTCTGTGAATTATGCCATGTTTTTATTTCAGGTATGAAAACAGATTAAGTAAGTAATGCTAATCTGTATTTACAACCCGATATCTGAATCATAAAATGTAAAATTAAAGTGAGGAAAAGAGCCACTGAGCCTCAAGACACGGCAACAAGTAAGGTGGTGCTAAAATTAACCAGTAGTTTTATTGTCTTATTTTGGACTTGCTTTGAGTAAGTAAAGTGGTTAAACACAATGGGGAACTAAACACCCAAAATGAGAGATGTATTCCTTACTCTCAGTTATGGGAAGAGAAAAAGCATGATGTGTAAGAGAAGCCACAGAGAAGAGTCAATACTTCCAGCAAGGTCCTGGTGTTGCATCAGGAGTTCCTACCTGTTGTAGGCATTCGGCACAACCACTGCAGATCTTTTCCTGCTATACCAACAGAGCCACCCTTACTGCTCCCTGACCCAAGAGCTCCACACCATGATTCTAGAGCAACCTGGAGGTAGGGCAGAAGTCCTTGTGTTCATTCCTCCCATTTAAGTCTTGATGCTACTTACAAAAGAATTTAATCTGTGTTTTCACAATGAAGAAGAGATCTGAAAACCGGTGCCAGAGGAAGATTGGTGTAGCCATATAGGAGTACTCGAGCTATATTAGTTCTCAGTCCTCTGCAAAGAGGGCCTCAGACTGTAGGCCAGATGAAGTGGTTAGGTGCAGATGGCAGTCGGTCTGAATCCTGTGAGAAATGAGTTTAAACATCTGCCTCAATTCTGTAGAGCAGGGAATGTTGAAATGAGCTTCCCAAAACATTGTGGGACAAAAGAGGGGCACATGAAAAGGATTTTGCAAGGAGCTCGTCTTCCTCTGCACTGATTTGTGAAGTCAATAGCTCCTTGCTCCTCAATGTGCTGGCCAAAAATGGTCTCTATTTAGAGGTGGGGGAAGTTGATGGAAACAGTTAACATGTGCCCAGGCCCTTTTTATCTGCCTGACTATAAACATCCTTGGATATTAGCATAGGTTGTGTATATTTTTCCAATTACCATGGAAGTGAGCATTGCTGCAGTGTAAGCATTTTTATCCATTTGTCTTTTGAGTAAAACCAAGAAAAATAACCAATACCAGAACATTGAAAACATTGCAAAATCACTAAGTGTTCATTACAGCTCATACAGATGTCCACTTTGCCCTGTTGTAATGCCTTGAGTAAAGTTCTCAGTATTTTGGTAGGCTTCATCTACCTGGTTTCATTATCATTTTAATTAAATGAGATTTCAGCTGTGTATTTATTGTTTTGTTTTTTTTTTTTTTTTTGCATGTGCAATATGAATGTGATTAGAAGGATTGCAGCTTTTTGGTGTATCCAGTAAACTTGGTCTGAATTGTCTTTATACACCCAAATATGATTACAAATATGAACAAAGTCACCAAAGCATCTCCTATTCCACGTGACCGACAGGGCTGAATTGGCTATCTCTGTGCTTGATGACTGAAGCTTCTGTTTTGCATCCTACATTTTTTCAAAGCATAATGCAGTTTCTATTTCCCTGTTGTTATGATTGTATGAGACAATCCCTAGCTTTAGAAAAGGCAGCAGCAAGTCAGGGCATTAAAATTAAAGGGGAAAAAAATCTACACAAACCACTTAAGCACACTCATTATTATGGCCCTTGCTACCTCGGGCCACTGGAGAACTTATAATTTAGTCAGCATTATGCAGTTTGAAGTGTTTTATGTTCTGCATGGGAGCAGGCTGCAATTCAAATATCAGTGGCCATGAAAAATATGCACATACGTTTAGTATGAAAATCTCCAAGGGCATAACAGAAGAGACGGGCACATGTAACTGCAGTGTGATGGAGAATTTCGGTGAATTAATCATTTGGACATAGTTTATCACCATTTTATATTTTGCCAGAGACGCTTCCTCACCATTTGTTGGGAAAACTTATTATACATGCACATCTTAGAAAGATAATAAGGCCAAAGCCTTTGATGCTTAAAGGCAACAGGCTTTGTTAGATTCTGTTATGACACAGACAACTCTCCACTGACAGAGCCATTCAGATAACAAGAGTAATTGCTTATTTTATCGAGTTTAGGGAATTGTGCTCCATTCTCCCTTCTTGCCTATTACATCAGCTATTATGGCCCATCTTCTATCATAATTTAGAGGGAGTGGAGTATGTGCATTTTGAAAAGCTTTTCTTGAAAGAATAGAGTGCTGTATTTACATTTTTCCTTCATTATCCCAAAGTGCAAATACTTTAATGTATTCCTTCCAAAGAAGCAGGGTGGCATGCGTGTGCATGTGCACATCTGTTTATGTGCCTGGGTGTTTGTGTGTAGTTTACCTTCTGGAGTGGGTAGGGGAATAAGAAGGGTTCGGTTTAGTTGTTTATTTGTACCCTCTTCTTACAATTACCATTGTAATTGGTATTAGCAAAACTACATACAGAGCAGTTGCTTCTGACACTTTAAAAGAACTTTATTGACATCCCCAAACACGTGGGGAATTTTAAAGCAGAACTTTTCTGTCTGTAAGGCTTGGTGTGATCAAAGGCCTGATAGCAGCTCCAGATTACTGAAAATGAGGCTACAGACCAGATTCCAGCTCATTTGGGGGAAAAAAAAAAAAAAGCCTTAAATTTGATTCAACCTAATCCTCACAAAACCATCAGAAAACTAGCATTGCAAGGAGAGAATTAAAAAAAGTAAATAGATGCTTTCAAATTTTGTATGCCATCCGAAGATTTTTAGAAGTACAAAACCAAAATTTCAGTGTAGGTTTCAATATCTTAAAATGCTGCTGTGCTGTACAGTTCTATTACCTAGAATAACCAATTTTCCCCACTTCTAAAGTAGAAGTTTTAAAATACAGTCACTATGGCAAAGTTATGAAATGATGAGTGATTGACTTCTGAAACAATACAAAACGATACTGATGTTAACAGAAGGACAACTTTCAAATGGAAGTCGGGAGTTAAATGGAAAACCAAAGTGAGTTATATCTCTTTTACTATATAAAAACATAATCATTTTCCAAATGAGTAACCACAGACAGACGCCAGTTCTGAGCACATTCTATCAGCTATTTCGTGAAAAAGGAGTTAATGATTTTTTCCCCCAAACAGGATGGTGCACTTTCGCGCTCCAGAAGCACCAGCGAAGAGTCTGTGACTGGTAAGTGAGAACTTTGTGTCCACTAACATTTGTTTTCATGGTTCGTGTGAATGGCCTGGTAGAGCATCTGAACTCACTCTCCTAGCATCACTGCTATCAGCTGGGTAGACGGGATGCCAACTCAATTTCCCTGATGCTTGTTCTGCTTTTGTCTCCATGAAAAGGTCCTGTTAATACATCCACCTTTGTGTTTGTCATATTTAAGTGTGCAGCCAGATTCTTAGTTTTCCAAGGACCTTTTCATCATCTTTTGAAGTCACTCCATGAGACTGGTAACAAATGAGAGCTTGCCAGCTACGGAATGGGTATTAACAATGAATTTTCCACAGCAGACATTGATGCGTTTGTCTTGTGGCTGGCTGGCTGAGAGGACACAACTGTGTTCTGCATCTCAGTGGAGCAGCTGGCAATATAAGCAGAGTGTCTGGATTAATGTGCTCTGCTCTAATTAGCTCCGTAAAGAGGCAATTGGCCTAGGCAGAGGGCTATGCTGGAGTAATGAAAACACACTTTTTTTTCAGGACACTCTCTCTGCATAGCACTGGTTTGTATAGATACACCAACTAATTTGGGCCAGCTTATTTATGACCAAACTATGCTCCATTGTGCTTGCTGCTTTGTCACTTCCAAAAGGTCAAGAATGACATAATATTTCTGTAGACTTGGTATCCTTGGCAAAACTAAGGAGATTTAGCCACCGTGTATTCAAGCAGTTTCATGAAACTGAGGGAAACGGCAAAGCAATTTGATATTTCCTTTCACAAATACTCCATCCCATTTTTCTTTATAGGGTTGTCACTTTGGGTTGTTTCCAGCAATGGCAGCTGCTACTCTCTACACCTCTGTGACCATTATGGCTGCAGGGCTGTTGGGTCAGGGTTGAGATTCACAGGTAGGCTTGCACTGTCTCCAAAGGGCTGTCCTACTGCTGCCCTCGAGTCAGCCATACGTACAGACAATGAGCCTGCAAACACCCCCGCAGCCTGGCTGTCATGCAGCTGGGACTTGGGTTGCCCGGCAGCTTGGCACCCAGCTACGTGCCCGCACACACAGGGTGCTGTGCACATGCAACGGCTCTGACATACCGGCCGTGCCAGGCTCACCACACGTGCGAGCTCTGTGTGTGGAGCAAACCTGGCACATGGTGGATTCACTGAGCTTGTACTGTATGCCCAGACCGACTCTTCTCCACCTGGGTAGTAAATCCAAAGCGTGCCATGCATATGCACGCGGTAGTCGTTTGTGATCAAGTTCTGGGCATCAGGCAAGTAGTCCACGCTACTGCCTCTGCTCTGACCTGTAGTCTGGGACAAATGTCCAAATTCCTTTTTTCCTGTGGGAACTGTGGAAACTGCTCCAAGGAGAACAAGGCATTGTATGTGGGGGAAGATGAGGCACATGGCAGCCACATGGGAGGTAAGCAGATCACCACACAAGGAGAGTGACTGAGAGCCACTTCAAGACAGACAGACGTAGCCATTAATAATACATTGTACTGAGATCAGACTGTGTTTGACCCAGTTGCTTCTCCACAACACTCTGAAACATTCTCTGGCTGTGGCATATTCTACATTACATTGCCAGCTCCCGTGCTTCATCTCCTAGGGGCTCCAGTCAAGTCCTACACAGAAATGGTAACCTTTTAGGTTTGCAAAGAATTAGCTGTGGCTTCTGTATTAGGATGTCCTTTTACAGTAGAGCTACTAAAGTGTCGTTGATGCTTTACTGCAACTATTGCTGAGTTGCTTGAAGTAACTTGGAGCACATGCATCACTGTTTAACCTTCTCCTCCTTCCCACTCAAGTCTGCCTCCCCTCCTCCTTTCATGTTGCTTTTGATACATACTGCATCCTCTTTGTGTTTATTGCCGGTAGTGAGAGTGAAGAGACAGCAGTAAATAGCTATTGATTCAAGTAGCAAGCCCAGGCTTCCCAGGACAAGGGCAGGGAGAACTGGACAGAATTTTTGATGGAGAGTCTGGGATGGAGTTTCTGGGCACTCGCAGCCTGCAGTCTTTGTCTTACTTTTGATGTAGATTTTTGGTTTTGGAAGCAACAGCCAGTGAGTGTATTTGGAACAGGAGTCTCCGAGAGTTTATTAATCTTTCCGTATTGCCACATCCCTTCCAGTTTGCGTCGTTGTGGCCTCCCTGCGGGGAATACATTCTCGCTCTTTTGGGTCATTTGTCTGGCCTTTGCTGCCCAGCTTCTCGCTGTTACTTTGTTCTCCGTTGGTTCAGGTTGGCCTCTAAACAGGATTTTATGCCTCCTAGTTACAAGTTTGGCATTGTTTGTTGCTGTTTCTTCTTCTCTCCAAATTAGCTAACCGCTACTTTACAGATTCTCAGAAAAAAATGGAAAATCCAGGTCACTTCTGTAACCTGGACACAAAGCCTGTAGCCTAACAGAGCGCGAGGCCTAGCAGAGCAGAAAGCCTGTGGCCTAACTCCGTTGCTTAATCGAGGTTATATATATTAGTAACAGAAACTGCAAAGGTAGCAGAAATTGCAAGTAGGGACAGGCAAGATCAAAATGGCTCTGGCAAAAGTTATTTTAGTCAGGTAGGGGTTTTTTAATTTATTGCTTGGGACAAAGTATGAATGCAAGCTAAAATTGCAACAGCAAATAACCCCAGAGCGTGGCGGGTTATACTTAGCTAGCATTAAGGTAATGTCATGTAGAAGCAGAATATTTGTGGTTAGCTAAAGTGACAAAAATACATCTGCACTGATATTAATCCTGTATTAATCTTGTAAAGAGATGGGATTTTGAGAAATAGAGGTCTTTGGAAGGGATCTACCTGCTTCCTCTGCATAGACCAATTTTCTCTTTTTAGGCATTAACTGAACTTGTTATTCTGATTTAGTTGTTGATAACCCGGCTAAGTGGAGAGCTAAGCTTTACTGCTCACTTATCTGTGAGTTTTATGAGTTTATTTGAAATCCTAGTAATAGGCCTTAAATTCTACTGATCATTAGAGGTCCCAGTTTGGTATTTTTACCGATGTTTTAATAACTGGTCAGTAGTTCAGGATGTGTTTTTAAAGATGCAGCTGCTGGCTAAATACTTTCTAATTGCAATGTGAAAATCTGAATGGATGTAATGTGATTTCATAAAACATGATCCTAACTCAGGAAAGGATGAAATGTATACGTCGAGTTATATGAGTATATAGGTAGCAGTTGAATGCTTCTAAATCTGTTGTATATATTTTAAAAGCATACCCCGGCTTGAAATGGAGCATTGCAGGTGGTAGAATTCAATTCTGCAGAGGGCAGTAGTAAATATACATGTATCTAATGAGTAAATATGAACAATATTAGTATTACGCATTATAAAGTCACTTTCACTTGAAAAAAGGTGATAAATAGTGTAATAAGTAGCTGTTACTTAATATGGATACAAAATTTTTTTTGCTGAGATATAAATAGGAAAATGCTAATATTTAAAGTAATTTGCTGTAGAAAAAGGCTAAATTGAATCTGCGAGAAGACAGTCAGCTTGTGCAATTTATGCAGTGCCGTTATATATTATACAAATTTGATTTGGAACTGCAAGGTATTTGCAAGTTCTAACTTTTCTTTTGTTGTTATAGGAGAGGTGTAATAAACTGACCTTGAGAAGAGGCCTTATACATTTGAAACAGACTAGCAACTCTTTATGTTTTTACTCTCTGCTGAGGGGTTAATAGGATCCCAGTCTGTTGTCATCTCTTAGCATTTCTTTTAGTTCTTCATTTCCCTGGGAAGTGCTTAGGTGAGAAATGTTGGTAGCGAAATGGAGACAGCTTGGGTAGGTCTAGATACCCTCGAGTTTAACATTGCTGGACATCAACCTTTTTAACTAAATTACTGAGCAGCATTTGCACTCAGTGGAATTTTTTCCTATAGTAAAAGGGAAGGAATCATGATCTTCAAGGTGTTTATAGCTTTGGCCAGTGTCCTTTTTCCTTTTTCCAAGTTTCACTCATGCCACTGTGCCTTTGGATCTTTTTTCCCCCCAGACAGACACACTCTGCAGTGTTTAAAAACTGTCTGCACCACAGTTCTTTGAAAAACTGGTGGCTGTTTGCCTCAGATCTTTTATTTTCTAGATTATTAGATTCATGGTTTCTGTATTACTGGATTCATGGTTATTGTGTTACTGGATTACAAAAATAGACTAGTGATGAATACTAGGGTGTTCACGACTTTTCCCCCCAGGGAAATGCAGTACCAAAATGTGATTTCCTTTTAGTGAAGCAAACATTGCACGTGTCTGTTGTATTTTCAAAATGAAATTACAAAGCAAATTTGGGACTCCTCATACCTACACTGTAATTTTAAAAATTTTAGCATGTGTTTCCAACATGGATGTTCTAATTGTATTGCAGGTATCAATCCTTGTGGAATTAAAGTATTGCAGAGGGAAATGCTATGTGCCTTAGATTGTAGCCTCTATAGTTTAAGTGAGGTAATTGGTGAGAGGATATTGCATAGCCAGCTGTTTCACATGGCTTCCCCTGCAGCCTCAGCTGCTCCGGGATGAAACAGCCCTTGAGATGCGGGGATTTTCAAGATGATTCATGCTTTAGCAGGATGAAAACATATTTTTGACAACTGCACAAAAGAAAAATCTACAGGATTTTTTAAGGTGTTGGTGCTGTTACTGCCACTTTCTGAGAGACAAGAGATACTGATATTTGCTCAAGTGGAGGCTTTCTGGTACTAATCTAATTGATTTCTGAGTTAGTTTGTTGTCTGTTCAAATGTCATTAGCATTTACTTGAGTAGAAGAAAAACTCCCATAGTCTCCATCCTCCCTTGATTTTCACTCACAACACTATTTAGCACAGTGAATGCATACTCCAGTTTATTTCTCTTTCGCTTGGTACTGTTAAATGATATGCAAAATCTGGTCAGTACAGTGCTATGGATCTACCACTTATTTTTAATCAGGTTTCTTAAAAAATGGAGGAAAGGAGAAACTGGGTTATTCCAGGTAGCTTGAAGAAACATTTTAAGAACAGTAGGCATCACAGGAGAAGTAGGGATACGCTGGTAAAAATGAGAATATGCAGACAGTTATTTGGACTGCTGTATTCCTCTTCTTGAGGAGGGTTTGCATACTTGCCTGCTAGTCATCTGCCTCTCCACAAGGCAAGGAAGGGCATTTCCCTGTTGCCTGTGTAAGCCACAAATACAGGAGACGGAGATGGTTACTGGCTGTACTCTAATCTATTCCCGTCTGGGGAACAGATAGGGCAAATGGTTTCCTTCTCATGGAGTTATTCCTTATTGATCAGGAGAGAAGGAGAGGAGAGATACTAGCTGAGTCTTTTGGAAGGACCATCCATGTAGAGTAAGGAAATCATTCAAGTTCCTTGTCCTCAGTGTGACTACAAGATGACTGATCAAGTTATCACTGGTGTTGGTCTTGCAAAAGAAACACTTACTTGAAAACTGGAGCAAGTACCTTCATATTTACATGGCTAGCAAGTGATGATAGGATAATTTTTAATTTTTTTTTTCACAGTGTTGGACAGTCTGAGCTAGATTTACGTTACACCTTTAACATATGCATCAGAAAAGGAATTTGAAAACTGTGTCTCAACACCAGCGGATATTAGAAATAAAAATAGAATGGAATCAGTCATTTGGTGTTACTTTTCACTTTGTTTATAACAGAATATCCTAAACTGGTAACAATATGATATAGTATAATGTCATTGCAGCAAGATACAGTGCAATATTAACATCTTCATGTTTTCTAGCTGAAACATACCAATATCATACAGATTGTATCTTTTGTTTTGCGTTGCAGAGTTTTTAGTTGTTGGCAAACACAGGTGAAATCAAAGCAACCTGTAAGGAAGGTAAGGAGAGTATAAATGAGCATTGTTAAAGAACAATCTACAGTGGCTTTAGGGTGGATGGCTTACTTGGAGGCCCAGACTGCACAGTCATCAAAGGTTTCTTGTTCATGGTAGATTGCTGTTTTATTTTTCTTAGAGGTTCTGATTTATGCTCTATATAAAATGTATTATTTTCCAGGGTGATTGACTGGGGGAAGTCTGATACATTCCAGGTGCTAACCGCATGCCAGACACTGGAGGCTGCATGCAGTGTAATCCTCTTGCAGCCATCTCATTATTGGAGTTTGTATGTGAGAGTGAAGCAGAGCAGGTAAGCCAGAAAAATTTCTATTGACTTCAGTGGATATTGGCTTATGCACTGCGAAGTTTGTTGTAATAAACAGAGTCAATAAGACAGAAGACAACAGAGAAAAAACTGGGAATTAAACTTTTACCACAACTTCCCTGACTCCAGACGTATAAAAGGCCTGTGCAGTGCTGCATTGCATATGACCCATTCAGGTTTGATGTAAAAGTCTTAGCTGAGGAGCCAGAGGTCCAGCCTGCACCCGCTCTGTAGCTGAAGAGAGATGTGTTTTTCTCAGAGCTGTCAAGCTATTGCTGTTCATAAGCAGTAAATTTATACAAATTAATTTGAAGAGATGGAAAAAAGTTGAGTTTGCTCACAGGTAATACATTTGGACTTCGACAATGTGAAAAATTTAAGAGCAAGTGAAAAGAAAGAGAGAGAGAGAGCAAGCCGTATTTTTTCCTTATATTTAATGAAGCACTATGAATTTCTGGCTCTTTGGGAAAGGTGTATTACTAAGAGTCATTAATGGAACCTAGGCTTAAAATACACTCAGCTGAATTGCTGACTGAAGAAATGTCTATGTAAAACTTAATGTTTTCCTTTTTGTGAATATTTTAGAATCTTTAAAAAAATTTTTGAAGAAAAAAAAATATCAATGTTACACTTCTTACCATTTGCTTTAAAAAGGATTATCCACTTGCTCATTTCCAGAAGGTCATCTCTGAGATGTACAAGCTAGCCCTTCATTTAGGTCTCCTCTTACATTCATATTTAACTTTCTTTCATTCTGTGGCCTTTATTAGCTGAGCTCAAGGAGCTTGTAGCACATTTTAAACAGCAACACTGGGAGGATGTAAATGCAGAATAATGTATCAGGACTCAAATTTGCATGGTCAAATGTCAAAAAAATTAGGCCTTCCCCAGAACCATGTCAAGAGAAATAACATAAGTGGCCAGCTCAACAGCAGGCATGCCATTATCAGTTAGTTCAACCTGTCATCACTGACTGGGAGTGGAAGCAGTGGTCATTAGCTTTAACTCTGCCGGGGAAGGTTGCGCTTCTTTTTATTTTATTATATATATTTTACGCCATCTGACAGTATTTCACAGAGCACCACAATGTTATGGTTTCCTCCTTGACAGGGGAAGCAGGGGGAGGTGCAGATGAGGGAGTCGAGAAGAACACTTGCAATCATCTATTGTCAGCTGGAGGGGGCAGGAATTGCATTGCCTATCGGATAAATACTCATTTAGAGTAATCACTTTATTTCAGCACTGTAATGACATTAACAAGCTTGGAATACAGGGAATTACATGAGTCAGAACAAATAATTGAATATTCCACTGCTGGGGAATGCAGCACAAGTCTGACTTAATGTCATGCCATCTCTGAAGCCAGCACTAGCATGCAATTAGATAATAAGCTTAAACAGCATATAATTGGCACTACTAGTATGAAAAACATACTATTAATTGCTAAATTCTTACCTGCTTGTAACTTTCATGAAACAAAAGTATCTTGCATGTCTTTTTAAGCAAAAGGAACCAGAGGAAATATTTCAGTAAGTTTTTAAGAAAATAAGGGTTGCTAGCGAAGAAGAAGAAGGGAAGAACTGGAGTCCAGGATCTAGAAGGAACGATTACAATATGAAAAACTGTAACAATTTTATTTTCTTTTAGGAAAGCATTTGGTTGAGAAATGGATGAGAATTATTTAATATATGATATAAAATGCTGTCATATTTCATATCCAAAGGGAAAGGTCTCCATTTGTCCAGTACGTTTGGTCAAGTCACTGTTTTTTTCTCCAGATATTGTTGCCCCACAAACCTGTGATCCCACAGATCTAAGCCTTTTCTTCAGTCACTCATTGCTCTTGGAACGTAGTTAATAATGCAAAGGCCTTTATATAGAAATATGCCAAAGTATCCAAAACTACTCTGGACTCTGGCAAACAAGGAGGGGGAGGAATTATAAAGTGATTCACAACACCTCATAATCCGCCTGATTTATCACCAAACTCTAGGTTTTATTCCTGACACTTTCTTACAACATCCCAAGTCAGTGTAATTTGGCAAGTTACATCATTTTAAGCACCAACCACCCTGGCTGAATTCATCAAATTGGACACTCTATGGTAGAATATTAGAAGGATTCAGTTGGATATATTGAATACATTGAATGATTTGATAGCAGTTACCACAGGCAGCACAATTCCTCAAGTATGCGACAGTTTAGGTAAAGACTAATGTTGGACAGATAGAAAGTAAATGCAGAAGGAGCATTGTCTCCATCACCTACCTAGATTATCTCTGAAAATCACAGTCTTATCCAACAGAAAACACATTAAATTTGCAACACTTGAACTAAACACAGTGGAGAACTTCTAACATTTATTATAAAGATGAAAAGATTAGGGAATCTTAAAACTAAACTCCTGTTCTGGATCTTTGGCCATTGGTTTCAGCAGTGTTGTAACTACCTTATACTTAAAACGATAATTGGTACTGCAGTTGCTATTTCTTTTCTCACCAGTCTATAATCAGGGCACCTCTGACCCTTCTGTTGAGACTTGAGCAAAGTACTTTGCTGTAGGAGAGTTGCAGGCCTTGGGAAGAGATCCTTTTCTTTTCTAGAGAGGATTTGTGGGGAAGCCCAGGCCCTGTGTGGTAGTTCGAGCTGTCAGCTAGGTTTTTCTCCTCGAAAGGAGAGAGGAATCCAAGCTGATGGGGAATTGTGGGTTACAATAAGTGAAGCTTTGCATGGCTAGCCGAGTCTCAGAGATCTGAGACTTGTCATGTTGAACACTTATTTCTGTTTTCTTAACAGAAGAGAATGACCCCACCTCTTGCTTTCCCGAAGATAAGGCATTCTGGGTGATAGTACTTCAGATTATTGCTGGCATTTGGAAAATGTGACCCATGTGTTTGACAAGTTGGCTTGAAGAAAAGCTGACTGTAAAGTAGCAAGCACAAGCTTTAGATTAGAAGGTCAGGTGAAATATCTGCTATAAAAGGATGTAGTTGATCCCCAGATGGAATCCGGGTACGCTGCTCCTGTAATGGTGTGGCTTTGAAATGTACGAAGCTTTTTAAAAAGGAAATATTTGATGCATTGCTACTGATTAGTAATATAATTTTAATCACATTTACATTAAGATTTTTACTCAACAGATGGCATACTTTCAAGAACTTCCATTTACTCTATCAATAAGAATACCTGCAAACCTCATCTCTCTTAATTTTAATAATGATACTGCAATGATACTGCAATTCGCAATTGACTTATTTAACAAAATTTAGCTTACTGAAACAATATTAACATTTAAAAACATTGCAATTACTATCAGCAATCTGAACATTTATTTTCATTTGCTATAATTTTCTACCTGCCTGTATGTGCATTCATTCCAAGAAAGCAATATTTTTGGTGTATTAGTGTTATCCATGCATGTGCCAGGATTTTATATTATTATGCTGGTTCAGTTGTTTCACCTTGGAACCATACTAGCACCCCTAAAGAGGCAACTAAAAATGTTAATTAATGCCAGAGTAGGAATTTGCGGATAATATTTATAAAAAATGCAAAAAAATATTAGGAGGTACCTAGTGAAGAAAGGTAAATGAATGCAGCACTGGTTTCCATATCACTTCCTAATATTTGTTGTGTCTCTGAGTGCACCCACTCCCCTCTGCGGGTTTGGCCAGCTGGGCTCAAACTGGTATGGCACACCTTCATGGCCTGGGATCCAACCGCTGTCTGTGAGAAAGAGCTATGAAAAGGCTTGTGGGGTTTGTTCCCATTTTGCTTGAGTGCTGTATTTGCTCATTGCTGCTGCCTGACCTTTATTGCAGCTCTGCCTGTGCTTGGCCACATACCTCACTGAGCCAGACACCGACTGGTGGACTTAACTGCCTGGTTTGGCTGTAGACCTGCCTTGGCATTACCGACTCATCCAGTAGTCTGGACTCTTGCTTCTGATTGCTGCCACTTGAGCTGCTTTGCTCTTTTTTTTTAGATACTGAGAGTCTGTGTCCTTGCTGATGAAGCCTCTGCCTGCCTTGCTACCTGGCTCCCCTTCCCTTATGGAGCACCCAGCCCTTCCTGCTCCCTGTTGGTTGCCTCAGACCTTCTTCAGCCCCGAGCCAAGCACTGTGGAGCTTGGCTTTTGGACTCCGCAAAACCTTTGCTCCACCTCGCACTCTGTGCTCAGGGTCCTGACAGCGTTCCTAAATCCTTAACAAAGCGGACAATAACATTCACAGCAATGTAAATTTGGGAATGACTTCAAAAAGGCCAGCTAGTGCCTTTCCATTTATAGATAAATGTACCTAAATGATCCCTTACACATACCAGTGTAACATTTTCTTCAAAAGCTTTAATGACTGAGAATCTGGAGCCTCTCAGACAACTTTGTTCAGAGTGGAATGGTTCTTAAAAAATCACCTGGTAGCTAACATGAGTGTCTTCTGTTTCCCTCTCACTGAGTATGAAAGAGTATTGATAATTTTATGTTTTATTACAAATCTTACAATATTTTTAGAGATTCTCCTCAGTACTCTTTTCCAAGGCTGGACAAACATAATTAATTTCACCTGTCTTCACAGGCCATGTTGCCTAAACTTGTCACCATACTTCTCCTGAGCACTTCTCTCATTTCTCTGCTTTCTTGAAGTATGTTGCCGGGAACTGGCCGCTGTGTTCCAGCCAAGGCTGACTGAACACAGAGTAGGACAATCTTTATCACTTTGGTCATGTATATGACAGTCCTACTGGTATGTAGTAAAAAAGATTTTCCTTTCACAGCAGCAACATCACAATGCTGAGTCTGTCAATTTGCAGACCATAATAACTCCTCACTGCTCTAGCTGTATAGTTATTCTTTATATCATATTATGCACTTCACTTCTTCAGGCCATAGTTCTTGGCATTTGCCTATTGAATATCTTCCTGACTTCTTAGGTTCACTGTAATACCACTTTTATCTCTGATGTGAGCCCTTCCAGGTCAGTGACATCTGCAAACTGATAATTTATTTTTTTTTTCTGCCATTCAAGTTTTAAATTAATGTGTTGAATAGAGTTTGGCCAAAGACATTCATATTCTACTCCAACTGAAATGTATTCCCAGTCTGACACTGATATTCCTAATATGCATGTTTTCTACCAAGTGAGCGGTCATCCTATTGTAACTTAATCTCCACTGCCTTTGCTGGTTCACTTACAAGGCTATCATAAGGGAAAATATCAAGTTTTAGAAAAATGAGTATATCAAATCTGCTGCTTCTCTTTGTCCATTATGCCAGTTACGCTATCAAGGAAGATAAGTAGCTTGAACTGACGGTACAGGCTCTTGATGCGTTGGCAAATTCTTTGTCTTCTATGTACTTAAAAGCTGATTGCTTAATACGCAGTTCTAGGGTGTTGAAATTGGGCTGTTTTGTAGTTTCCTCCACCTTCCTTTTAGGTACTCTGTTTCATGCTTGCTACTCTACCGGTCTCTCCAAGTTCTCACAAAAGGATGCTTTAGAGATCACACGGACTTCTAAATGTTGCAGGGCACCGATTACTCACCAGAAAAGCCAGTTTCTCACCGGGTGGTGAGAGATAAGGTGGCAGGGATATTCTGAGGCGATAGGGATAACATAGTGATTCCGAGCTAAGAAATCATTGCCAGACACGTTCTTGCGGCAGAGGAGGCACAGCAGGCATGCTGAGACAGAGATAGCAAGGAAGGAGAGGTGAGGAGCGGTCTCCCTGCAGAAGTCCAGAATGGTGCTAAATTTCTCAACTACAGCTTGATTATAGGAAGTTTGGCAATCTCTTCTCAAATGATTTCTGCTGGGCTCTGTGTATTTGAATACATGGAATTTAGTCTTCTAACTTTTTTTTTTTTTGGGTGGGGGGTGTGTCTGGTATTCTGTCTTTGATGAGAACTAATTGTATTTAAGTTTTGGGAATGACTGATGTTATTATGAAGAGTTAGACCACGATCCCTTTAGGGTAAGTGAAGAGAAGATTCCTGGAGAGGGAATTAATCTTTCCTCCCTCCTTTTGTTTTGACGTTTTTCAGAGGAGAAGCCACCTACATGTGCAGTTGTTGAATGTTCTGATTTCCTGCCATTTCTCCACCTCTCCCCTGCAGTAAGCAACCGGAGCAGCTTTGCTTCCTGCTTATCCTCTGATAATTCAGCATTCAGTGGACTAATAATATGGGTATTGAGGAAGCCTGGAACAGAAAGTCTGCTTGCTGACAAAGCATAAATAAGCTTTAGCTTGGTACTTACAAACAGATGTGTATAGCAGCTGGATCTGAAAGAAGATTTGGAGTGCTCAGCACTCGTTTGAAGGCTGCATCCATATATGGTTTTCATGTCTGGATGAGCAGCATTTTGTGTTGTCAAATACTGCATGGGGGAGAGAGGGAGATATTATGCCAACATTTGGTGCTTAGCTGCGAGAAGGCACTGATGCCAGAAAATATTTCAACATCAAGAACAGCTACAATTCTGTCCAGGCTTGAATAGGACCCAAGGGGTCAAAACATCAGATTCTTGTTTTCTCTCTGTGACTTGTGGAATAGCGGAAAAGGAACATCAATACAGGACCAGAGGAGTTTTAAATTTATAAATTAAACTTGCCTTTTATTTGGAGTGACCTGTACCACGTAGTCTTTGGCGTGATTCATTATGAATCTTCTCTGGCTCTTCAGCTGTTAATTATTACAAGTCACTTCTTAAATAGAAGGAGCTTTTTCTCTACAGACTTTGTGTATTGCTAAGATGTCTATACCCTCACGAATGCAAGTAGCTAGACTGAACACATGCCACAATGTAAGCAGGGAAATAAGAAATTTTTATTTCATATCTGAAGCCAGGATGATTTCTGATGCAGTTGTGGAGTTGTTGACTAGAATGTCAACATTTTAAATTGAAAGATACGTTATCTTAGAGTGCTGTTATGGCTGGAAGAGCCAAGTTTTCTTAAGTTCTCTTCACCACAGAGGGGAGTGACAGTAGACTCTTTTCCTTCTTTCTCCAGGATGGGAGTAAACCCACCATTTCATTGTAACTCCCCAGGTGGTCTTAACAGATTCTAGTGGTTTATTCGTCAGCTAGCCTTATCCACCACCACAGCAGAGGAACGGAAATATGACCACAGACCCAGTTCCCTTTGCAACTTGGTGAAGTATCATTACAGTGGAGACTTGCAGAATGATTCTGCCTGTCTGTATCCCCACACAGTAAGCTGGAGGTCAGGGGAGCGCACCAGCATTCACTGATCTCTGTCTGGTGTTAGGAGTGCCGTGACAGCTGGCGTCCCTTACAAGGAAGGAGTCTTATGGATCAGTGTTGCTGTGAAATTATGAGGATTAGAAGAATAAAAGGAAAAGTTCATTGTTTCTTTTTTTTTTTTTTGAAGTGGTTGAGGACAATGATTCTAAAAACTTCAGAAATCTTAAATGAAGAGATTTGAGTGATCCCTGAATGAAAACAAAGCTGCCATAGGACTCATAGGAAAAGTCATGCCTACTGTGTTTAACAATAATTGAACCAGTATTTGCCTTTCTTGCTGATTATCGTGAAAAGTACTCCCAATATAATTTAATTTAAAAAAGTAAAGTTAAATTAAGTAAAAAATACTTCCAGCTGAGAAAGAGGAATATTACATTTCTACATTTACAGTACATCAGCAAAGAAGCATATCAACTTAAAACCAACAATAATCCAGGTCGATGACGCAAACAATATGCGTATAATGAATATGTAGCTCTCTGTGCTCACAGGGACTTGGAATACATTTCTGAATAAGGGTTGGCATTTTCATGGAAATGACAATTTTTACATCAGTGTCAGATTGGCAAAGGGCTGGTGAGACAAGAAACCCTCCTGATGCATTTGCCCAGACAGATGTTTAAGAAGAAGACATTTCAAAGACATCTGCATCTCCGTGGCATTCAGAGGTTGTGCTGGTTCATGGCTGTTCTGCCTACTGGTTCAAAGGAGACTGACAAGGCAGGTAAGTACCTTGGCTTACCTGCTCTTCTATTTTTCCTCACCTTGTAGTTTATTTTAAACATTTCTCTGACCTTGAGAAGAATCAGGAGAAGGGATTTTAAATGTTGCAGTCCTCATTCTATCAGGTTGAGTGACCCAGTGCGTATTCCTGCAAATGTTTTGATATGTCATCCTTTAAAAACCTATGTATAAATATCTTTCCTGTCTGTACCTTAACATAGGTGCTGCTTCTTCCACTTTGCAAATTTATGCAAAAACACAAGCCTGCTTTCTTTATTTCACTATTCCTGTTTTATAGAACATACAATAATAAAACCCTTGCTATTAAGTTGTTACCTATAGATTCAGAAGAGATGCAATATTTGTCATGTTCATAATTTCATTAAAGATAGTTTCATCCTCTTCTCTACTATAGATCTATGGAACATAAAAACTGCTAATACGTGAGTCATGGTCTGTTTTGTAAAAATTATCCCTGGCATTATGAATTTCATTCTGTGGCAGTGTTAACTGTCAGTCCCAGATTTGTTCATGATTTGAAGTGGATGGCTCTGCATAGGAACTCCAAAAACATGTCCATGGAGTTCAGGGTACAAGCTATTCAGACACAGTGATTTTATTTAGCCTAAAATCCAGACCATTATTAAACTTGTTTAAGATTCAGCAGACCATTACTACTGTTCAATCCTACTGATTTCGGTGTATTTGTGTAATGATTTGTCCCTTTGAGATCCCCATATGTTAGCCTAGAAACCATGTTTACAGATTGTAATCCTTTGTGCTCTACAGGCCTGAGTAATCAGATTACAATACACCAACTTTAAAGAGACTTGCTGTTTAAAACTGAACAGATTTGAGGCAAGAATTTGGGACCAAATTTCTTGTTAATATTTTTCCATTGACTTGTTGAACAGTTGTTATAGACAAGACATATGGTGGCCACAAGGTGAATAGACCTTAAGAAGAATTGTGCAGCCTGAAGAGGTTGCTTGTTAAAAACAGATATTTTTCCATTTGTTTCTCACACATTCTGATGTAGAAATGCTGTTTGGGGACATCACTAATAGCTGTAGGGTCTTTGGAGTTATAGTTTGTGATGGTTGCATAGGCAAAGGTTCCCAAAAAATGGATCACAATAAGCATCCAACACCCTGAATGTTTAGTGATATCTCCTGAGTTCACAAAATCAGATATTAATATTGAGACAAGAGTCTTCCCTCCACTGCCCTCCTGGTTCCAAATAGAAGTAGGACATCCAGAACTTTTTAAACCTTGATAGAATTGTTGTCACACTACAGATAAGTTTATATTAATAAATACAATAGGGCCAGGGTTCTAGTCCTTTAAGCTGTATACTATTCAGTTCGTATTGCTGAAAAAAAAAAAAAAGAATCCCAAACCCCTAAAACCCCAAAATGTCTCTTAATGTTTGAGAAAACATGTACAGAAAGATACTATTTAGCACTGATAATTTGAAATCACAATATTTTGTTAAGGGTTCATGGGCAACTGAAACCTTGGGTAGGTGCTAATGAGATTTGTAATTAATTTTGAAAGCACACAAAGCACATTTCCGGGTTTTTACAATTCAGCCCTTTGGGGATGCTGCCTTGTACGTGGCCCTTGCAGTTGCTTTCACTGCAGGTATGGAGGCTGAGAAATACCATCTTTCTTTGGTACAATTCAGTCTTTCTCATTAGATCTCTTCAGGCCGTTATGATGAAGAAATTCAGGGACTTTTACCCTGAGTAACTTTAGAATGATGTCCAGTTTTTCAGAATTTTTTTTCTCATCAACTCTATTAATTATTAATTTTTATATTTTACAACAGCTGTAGTTTTCCTAGTTAGCACTAAAATGATCCTTACATTGTCTTTCTACAGTTTTGTTCAGCTGATTAACTCTAACTGGTTTATCGCTGTGCCATCCATTTAAATTAACAATCTGCAAAGAAAGCAGATAAAATGCTTCACGTCCCATTACTGGGGCAGTATTAGTTACTCAATTAGGCACAGCCACTTCGGTTTCCAATCTGTTCTTTAATGATCAACACAAGACATTAATTTAAAATATTATTAACCAAGAAATCTATTTGAAGAGATATATTTTAGCAGGTAGAAACAACATTAATGGTGAGAAAAACATGCTGTTTTACTTACTAAGCGTCTGCACTACAATTGCTCTTGTATCTATGAAGCAGTACAGTCTTACACACTTTCTAATCATGACCTCTATTTGCAAGAGTATAGCCTGATCGATTGTCCATTGACTTTCACAGGTGATGAACTAGGAACATTTCTGAACGCTTTTTCCTATCACATGGATCAGGGGGAGCGTGTGTGGGGAGTGGAGGGTGGGGAAAGTCCCTGTCTTGCTTAAAGTTTATCTAGCATTTGATATGTTTTGGGACCTCCTGTGAAATAATGGTAGTAATTGATCTTTAACAGTTATTTAAGCAGCTGCTGTGCTAGGAATCCGATAACAAAATTGGTTATAGGGAACATAGCTCAGAACAGGGAGACATTAAAAAGAGAGTTTGATGACATATAGCAAGTCCTGTTCCTAAGCATTAACATTTTTACACACTGGCGAAAAATAAAATGGAACATCCTGAAACAACTCTGACAGTCTTTCTGTCTCAGGAGCACTACTATGGAGCTGCATTTATACCTGAATACTCTTCGAGTATATTCAGTGCTGCATTAGCAAGATGGCAGCTCTGACTTAGAGAAATGCTAACATATTCTCTTTCTAAAATGTGAAAAGCATGACTCATTAATAATTCTAACATTTAAAAAGTGGAACTACATTCTGCTTTTACCACTCTGTCGATGCTGGAAACGCAGGAAATCAAATGTGTTGGTACTTCCTACATATGTGCTACTAGGATTCTGAAGCTGAGTCCTTCTATGAGATTGGTTAAACATCATACTAATTCTGCACAATCAGCATGTTACAGTTTTTGTAGGTGGGTAAGCCAAGGCATGGAGAATCTGCTTTGCTTGAGATTACACAACTAAGTTGATACCCTTGAAAACACTGGAAAAAGAGTAAAGTAAGGAAAAAGTATGTGGACGCATGAAATTAAAAAAAAACCCACAAATTATTTCTCCTCAGCAACTGGTAACTGGAAAAACTTTTTGTGGTTTATTGAAACTAAAACACATAATGAAATTTTGCGATGAAATGAAAGGAAAAAAAGCTAAAACTCCCTTGAAAAGACAGATATCGTTAGATCAAATTTGCTTTTGAACTTACCTCCCTGTTGTACCCTTGCAGATATATTTTCAAAGTACATTCTTTTCATCAAGCATCCCATAATACTTTAAATACAAAATGATTGGTAGCATTATTATTCCCAATTAAAACAAAACTGTGCTTGTCAAAATAAATGAACAAAGTACACTCTGTGATGCAGTATCCTTGACTTTTTTAATCCTGTTTGTTTATTTACACACTAATTGCAAAAATTGATAATCCATATGAGGTCACCTAGGTCCATGCAAATGAGTTTTTACTGTATGTTCTGACACTGTAAATATTTATTTAGCTGTCCAAGTTATTGGAACTAATCATTATAATTTTTCTGTAAAGGGCAAGTTTCTCTGTAAGAGCTTCCTGAAGGGGAAAAGACAGTAAGAGAAGAGTTACTTGCACAAAGTTTCTCTTTAATGTTAATATACAATATTATGTGTATTTTGTATAGTTATATAATTGTATAATAATACGATGGCATACTATCATCCATATATGTCACGGTATAATATACCATGACATACCCAGTCTTATTTGCTATGTTCAAACAGTGAACTGACAATTTCAAACGAGTTGCAATCACCTTGAAGTTTTGGGGGAAATATATGAAAATATATTTCAGCATATTTCTACATTTTCCACTGACTCACTCACTAGGTGCTAGAAAACCATTTTTACAATGGAGGTAGATTCTCAAATAGTGAGCAACGTAACATTTTTATCATTAAGTTTTTTCAAGTGCCACATGTATTTGCTGAACATATAGATAATGACATTATTTATTATTTTTAATAATAAATAATGAGTTTTAAAAGCCATTAAGTTTTTGTCACGCTTTTTGTCCACATTTGTGTCTTGGCAGGTTGGAGTTCTATAGGAGACTTAGAGATATCAAGACTTCTTTAACCTGTCTGATAACCGTCCTTAAAATTTCTGTTAAAAACATACAAGGTAAGCCATAGTACGTGGTTTATATTAAAATGTTTCTATAAATGTCAAATGCTTATTCTCTCTGAAATATTTCAGGCTTCATTATGTGTATCAATGCAGAATTAAATGGACTTGGACTCTCTATATACTCATAAATGAAACCTTGAAGGAACTACAGCTTTCCTGTTAAAAAGAGGTGTGCTATCTTCTTTTGTTTAGGAGAGAGTATCAAACAGTTTCAGTCTCTGTTTATTAAATATCAGGCAAAGCTGCAAAATGATTCAGGCAATAGGATTGTTTAGTAATTATGCTGAATAAAAAAAGGAGGAAAGCATGATAACAGAAATGCAGTTGCTCTGTTGTTCTATTGGAAAATTCAGGATTCTGAACCTACGTCTTTGTAATGAAATGCAGGCATTAACACTTGTCTGCTTCTGCAAGAGAACTGCAAATATTAACCTAACTGAGAGTACAGCACATAAGAATTTACATATACTGCTTCAAAATCAGTTCTACATGCAACTATTTTAATGTAAGTATTTTTAAGATTGTTTATTTTAATTTTAAGATTAAGTTTATAAAAGGGTCTTCACTGCATCTGCATTAAAGTCTTATATCTGCATGTACATATGGGGAATATCTTGATTCATACACACTAGTGTGCTTTCATTTTGTAAAGTAACGGCTGCAAATCTTTAAGCATTAAGATATTCCCTCTAGTGTTAGAGGCAAAGTGTGTGTGAACTCAGATTTGCTCAATGGTAGACACATAAACAATGAGATAAACACTAACATTTGTGAATATATTCCTTAACCTCTAAATATTGCAGAGTTGCTTATGGTTATTTTGTGGTCACAACTTGTTGCTGATAATGGTGAATCCCTTATTCCCCTTGGCCACTAAAATGTATTTTGAGGACCAAACACACACCATGTTTTCTGTTGTTACAAATGTTGTTACAAATTTAAAATGTCAGGGTAATGTTCTTGACATTTTAAGTTCCATATTCAGTGTACTTAATTTGTGGTGTTGACACACATTGGATTCAAGTGCCTGTCTTTAAAAAAAATAACTCTTTTTAAAAAAAAAAATAAATTTTCTGTGGTTTTTGTACCACAAGCAGACAAGATCCTCCAATCATTTTCAGGGGTAATTTGCTATATGTTATCTAGTCCCCAAAAGGCATGGAATATATACTACCAGAAGTGATGTCTTAGGTCTGACGTAAAGACTATTGCTCCTCACATGTGAAGACCAGAGCTGTTCAGAATAATTTCTAACATGTAATTCATTCCATGAATTCTGTTTGCAAATTGCTGAGTGCAAGTTGCTTGTTTATGGATATGCTTTGTTACACGGACAATTTTATATGAATAGTCTTTGAGAGTGAATTGTTGAACTGTTTGCTTCAGCTCTTCACTCTGTGCTCTTCATTCCTCATGCTGAGTGAGTGGCCACCTCAGCTGCCTAGGACTGAGTTTGCTCCCTGCCTGAATGACCGAAACTTTCAAAATGCAATCAGAAATGAATAATAGATGATAAATGCTCGTGTTCACACATGGATAGCCTGGTTTGCATGCAAATATTGGAATTCAGATTGTTCTCGGTGTTTTAGAATATCTCTAGGAATATTATCTCTAGAATAATCTCTAGGAACAGGAACTCTCATGGTGCATTCTTTTAAGCATTCATACCACATCACTGTTAAGTGTAAGTGCACTCTCTCTCCACCATACCTTTCATGGTCCTGCAAGTTTTAATGGGCTCCTCTTTGTTGCCATTGGGGATCCATATCCTCCATCTCTCAACCCAGTTAATAAAATTGCCTTCAGTTTTGTTTTATAGTAGGAAGTGGTAGTATTGGTCCATCGCTTGAATATACGGGGGTGATGGCAACACCAGAGATCAGGAGGTATCATGACCCTTTTGACTGGTGAGCTCACAGTGGTATATTGTGTTGTCTTCTAGCAAAGAGCTCTTTTGCATGACCTTATGGAAGAAATCTGATTGATATAATGTCAGTAATAAATTGAATTTTCCTACACTTTAAAATGGATAAATATGTATATATAAAAAAATATATAAACAGATACATATACACATACATACATTTGTGTGTGTGTGTGTGTGTGTGTATCTCATGGTGGAGAAGACTAAGAGGCACCTATTGCCCAGCCTTCACAAGTAATTTGTAATTCTTTACCCTCTGTGTAAACATCTAACCCCACTCCCATCAGTGTTCAGTGTTTCTTACCTGATGGTCATCATAATGGGGTTTCAGGGTTATGAAGCTAGCAAGGCATGTCAGGGAAGGTACACAGTGCCTTCCCCAAGGTTTCTGCAGTGTTAAGATGTTCCTTAGGATGATATAGTTCCTGATGTCTTCATTGTAGGTTGTATTTTAGGGGTCTGAGCTGACCTTCAAGAATCTGTCCTAGAAATGCTTCATCCACTGCGAGTTTGCAATTGTTTTATCTTGGAATGAATTCCCCTGGCTCATCAATAGGTCTTAAATCTGCTGGGGAAGCTTAGAATCATAGAATCATAGAATTGTTTAGGTTGGAAAAGACCCTTAAGATCACTGAGTCCAGCTGTTAACCTAACACTGACAAGTCCACCACTAAACCATGTCCCTTAGCACCACATCTACACGTCTTTTAAATACCTCCAGGGATGGTGACTACACCACTTCCCTGGGCAGCCTGTTCCAATGCTTGACAACCATTTCAGTGAAGAATCTTTTCCCTAATATCCAATCTAAACCTCCCCTGGTGCAGCTTGAGGCCATTTCCTCTTGTCCTATCGCTTGTTACTTGGGAGAAGAGACTGACCCCCAGCTCACTACAACCTCCTTTCAGGTAGTTGTAGAGAGTAATAAGGTCTCTCCTCAGCCTCCTTTTCTCCAGGGTAAAAAAACCCAGTTCCCTCAGCCGCTCCTCATAAGACTTGTGCTTTAGACCCTTCACCAGCTTCATTGCCCTTCTCTGGACCCAGTCCAGCACCTCAATGTCTTGTAATGAGGGACCCAAAACTGAACGCAGTATTCGAGGTGGGGCCTCACCAGTGCCGAGTACAGGGGAACGATCACTTCCCTAGTCCTGCTGGCCACACTATTTCTGATACAAGCAAGGATGCTGTTGGCTGCCTTGTCCACCTGGGCACACTGTTGGCTCATATTCAGCTTGTACCAAGTTAAAGAATTTCTCAACCAGTTTGGACCTGAGCACATGCTTCTGTATGTTTTCAGGTTTGGCCAGAAATCCAGCTTGAGAAAAGGAGGAAAAATTGCATTGTGAGAATGCCATTCTCACCACCTCTCAGAGAAGAAGCAACTGGTAAGTGACAGAGAGGAGAAAAGAGAATCGGAGGTTTCAAAATTCTGTCTCAGTAGCGTAGCCTTTGCCTTCAGAAGCTGGGTATAATAATGTCTATAGAAGCTGCTTCATCTTTTATAAAGGGGACTTCACCTTCTCAGTTGAAGGAAGTAACTATTCCCTGCATGTTCCACATTTTTTGACATTGAGATGTTTTAGCTTGAAAAAAGTAACTGAGTCTACCCAGAACATCTGCATGCCACATGGGATTCGTGTGGCCTTACCATCTCTCTTTACAAAGAAATCTACATGATGCTTTACATTATACATATTTGTGTATGCATACTGCCAAATAACACCTTTAATTATATCAGCATAAAGAGGGATACAACAGCTATCAAACATCAAAAGGTTTTACCATCATGCACATTCCTATCACAGCTATCTGTTGACTTCTTGGACTGTTTTTCCTTAGTACAATATATCTATATTCCATATGCAAATTCCACTGTGAGTGATTTGCCTGTTTTGTAAGCTAGACTGCACCTGTAACATGTGGGATTGAGTTAAAAATGACAAGCAGACAAGCACAAGGCACATTATCTTGACAAACTCAGCCTCCGAAAATTAGCTTGTGCCTGAATTATTAAAATAACAAGGAATATTTCACTCAGCTGTGGAGAAATGCTCCTAATTGTCCACTTTAGCCAACTTCTTTCAGACTTCACGATCGGTCAATTTACGGTAGCGGCTTGCAAATTCCCGAACTCCCATTAGAGAAAAGTGCAACAGCAGTCCAACACACCCTCATTTATTTTAATAACCTGCCAAGGAGACATGAAAATGTTAAAGTTGGAAGGCTATAACATGACAGGAACCTGACTTGTCACAGCCACATTATAATCTAGTTAAACTACTTTCTTTCTGCCTTTCATGTCTTTTCAGGTAAGTGGAAAACTAATTGTCAAATTACTAATTTTGTTGGCATTAATATCAATACCAAGGCTAGAGAGGCATGAACAGATAGGCCCGTGGTTTTTCTTCATATTGTGCTTGGATGCTGGAAAGCATTCTGAAAATACAGAATAATAAAATCAAGAGCCCAGTCTTCTACCAACACTGAACTATTTATTTTAAGAGCCATTGAAGCTCTATAAAAAGGCTAGTTAAAGTCTCTGGGTTCTTTTATTATTATTTAATGCCTGGAAATCTTGTTTACTTCAATCTTGTTTCCTTTGTGCATAATAGTGTACCTGACGTAACAGGGCCGGTATTCACATCTAAAGTATTAATGGCAGAGTCTGATCTTGTAGGAGAATACAAGGAACTGCACTACCGAGAAAAAAATCTTCAACAATGTCAGGGTCACGCTATCTTTCAAAATCAAATGTAAGCAGGTCATGCTTCAACTGCAGGCAGGGTCGAGAACATTACTGCAAAAAGTGCTTGGGATGGTTGAGGAGCAGGCTGAGAGAGCTGGGGACAGGTCAGGTGACTGGAAGGAGGACCTAATTGTGATGAACATGGAGATCTGAATCCAGCTACAGAAAGGCTGCTAGACCCTTATCCCTGCAGGGGGTTACTTGCCCTACATGACGTGAAGGGCTCTCGGGTGCTCTCTCAAGGCAGG
>VYZM01017103.1:78418-157574 GCA_013398915.1 Dromas ardeola | reverse complement strand
TTTTTTTGACTCAGGGCATAAAAAGCCCTGTAGCATCAGGAAATGTGTATTTTGATAATGTAGTTCTAGAAGAGGTGAGTTTTAAATTATTAATTTCCCGCATCTAGGCATGTAAAGGAAATAAGCAGTGCAGGAAGAAAATGTCTGAAGATAAACACACTATTATAATTTACATTATAATAGTATTTATAATTGGTGTGTAACATAAGCATTCGCTTGTAAGGGTGATGCATATGTAGGCACTGACCAGAATTCAAGTGTTGCACAAAATTCAGTTTTCCTGAGTCCGATATAGGCAGATTAGAATTTACAAATGATAAGGCCCTGTTAATGCCACATGAGGATTTCTTGTGTCTGCAGTTTACTATGATTGTAGCTATCTCTATAGTAGTGATTGTAAATGGGAACTGATTAAAATAAATCACATATCCCTTGAACTCTGGAGTCCCTTGTTTTAATGTGAAGCGTTTGCAAAGTGCTTATAAAATTACTTTCATTCCCTGAAGGGAGGTCTTACTCCACTTTATAATAATGAGAAGTCTTACCTTTGTTTTTCACAAAGAACAAATATTTGTGCAGCATAAGTCTATAGGTTTGTTACCCAGCCAAAAATTCAATATAGAATTTTCAGAAAATTTCTAAAATTTTCCATCCTGCCCACAGACCTTCCTTCCTGTGTCTTCATATTTCTCCTAAAGTTGGTATGATTAGTGGAAAATAATGGCTTCAATTTTGTAAACACAATCCATTATTTGTGTTTCAAGTGTGTAGATAACTAAAACCAACGCTTCTTTGCTGCTGTTGCTTTTTTCCTGTCCAGGGGTCAGGATGGTTAAACTTTGAGCTGTGCCATTCAGAGGCTTCAGCACTGTGGTCTTCGCCTACTTATAGCACGAAAACGTGATTCACTTACACAACATTTGGTTACGATTGCAAAACATTACCCTCCCCATTACTGCTCTCCTGACTGCAAGAAATTCCTCCCTCATCATCATTGTTTTCTTTTAATGCTGGCTAAGAGAGAGAATCCTGCATTAAGTTTGTCATTCCAAGCAAGGTCATATTTAGCTTGAGAGCGTTGCATACTGGATCAAAAGTGTTTCAATGTATGATGCAGAGTGCCAAATCGGTACAAATTTTTCTCTGGCAATGTAGTTTTTAAAGGGAACTTTGCCCTGGTATGTGCCTTGCTCATTTACAAGTAGCCTCAGTTTTTCAGTAACTTGTAATCTTTTGAAGAGGCAGAATCAATGCTTTCCTCAATTCCTTCTTTTTTCTTTTTTTTTTTTTTGTATTCTTTAGGAAGTTTGGAGACCCTAAAACTCTTTCTATTGCTTCTTTTTGATACAGTTATTGATGAAACATTTTATATATCACTGTAATGATACTGTAACGGTTTAATTTTAAAATATTTCTTAACAACTACTGATTTTTTTTTTTAAGCATCAATAAATTACTGTGAGGATTTTATAATGTGAGATTATTTAGAACAAGAAAATTCCCATGGAAAGTGTCAGTCCCATTTACAGGAGAATCAACAGTGTCCCATTTTGTTGGCGTTATCACTTTGTGTTCTAATGTGTTTTCAATTTTATGAATCATAAGTTTAGATCATCTTTCACACAGAGGTGATATGAATTATTGAGGTGTTAAGAAGGCTTTTACGCAAATGTTGGCAGGAGTATGAGGGCAGAAAGGATTGCTGCCAGCTGAACAGAAGCAGATGCCATTAGGCTGCCCTGTAAATCACCAGGCAGTTTGATGTGCTCCCAGTGTTAGCCCGGTGGTTACGAAGTGAGATGCAGTGGTCCTTGTCGTTTAAGGTGATCAATAAACTCTTTAACTAAAGGCAAAACTGAGGAATTGTGCGAAACCCCATTGGTTTTATTGGTGAGCAGAATTCATTGCTTTGCTGTTCTTTGTTCTAAAAATCATGGAAGCAGATTTTCCTAGGGAAATTAATGATGCAGTTGTGGGAGTTTAATTTGAGCAGTGCCTTCAGAGCTGTGGTTTTTTTAAAAAACAAAAGAATCAAATATTTATGCTTTGTGGTCCTTTTCTTTGTCCGTTTGCATTGATGACCACTGGCCACGTATAACTAGAATCAGATTCCTGAGGCTTGGCTCTGTCAAATTCCCATTACGATGCTACATGTGACTGAATACATAGCTTGGTGACAGATGGATTTTTAGAAGAAATACAGTATGCATACAGCACGTTGTATCTCCTGAGAAAATTCAGTGTAACACTATTAAAGTCGCACAAGTTTTAGGGTCAAATTGAAATGTCCGCTTCACATGGCCTCCTTCTGCTCACGCATCTTCAAGACATTTAAACAAGTGTTTATGCTTATTTCTTTTTTTCCTTTTTCATTTTGTAGTAGCTTATCTAAAACTTCTGTTTCTAGGTTGCACTTCCAATATGATCTATATGTGCTTCCATTGTTCTAACAAGCTATCATTTTTTCCTCTCTTGTATCTAAAAATAAACCTCTGAAAGTATAGGAAAATTAATTCAACCAATACATTCCTTAGTCTGAGTTAAATATATCAGATTGGTCCATGAGTTGAGGCTTCAGCTGACAATGCTAAAGGCCATAATAGGTGAGTATAAAATAAAACCTCTTTAAAAGCCTGTTTTATCTTTTCAAAAACTGCCCATACTTCAGAAGAGACTACTGAGAGTATTTTTTACATTTTCCATTTGAGATATAATTGTAGTTTTCTTCAGACAAGACTTTCGTAGTTTGCTAGCAGTGGGGAATTTGAGCAGCGCAAGATTTCATTAACAGACTTTGATGAGGTCACATTAGTGTATGCCAGAACTCAATGTAAATTATATACTCAACCATCAAACTGGGGGATATTGCAGCCACTGTAATGATTTAATATAAAGGAGGAACCTATCATGGGTCTAGATCCAGCAACTTGTGGGATCTAGTTAACTGACGTTCAGGGATCCTTCTCACTGCAAAACACTGAACTTATACAGAGATTTTTATTTCTGTGTGTATTTAGTATGCTTGGGAGAGAAGAAATGGAGAAGAAATAATGGAAGTAGACACAAGAGCTATAAGGGCTGGCGGCTCATGTCAATTATTAAGTCTACCTGTCCTCTGTAATAAGATAGAAATTTGTAAACTCTGAGACTGAGTGCCTGCAAGGTCTGAGTTTCTATTTTGAGCCGGTGAGCTAGGGACCCAGAACCTGGGGTGAATGCGCTGCCCTGACTGTCACATCTTGGCCACACCTGCTCTGTCAGTTCCTGCCTGGTTGCTTGTAGAAAACATTTTTTCCCCTTAATTTTCAGTTCTCATTTAAAAAGAAATCTTTGAGAGATTCAAGTTGGAGGTTCCTCCTGGCATTTCTAAACTGGCTAATGATGTGCCCAAGCTCTGCCGGCACTGCCCAGTGGCACCCATGGTGCATGGCCAGCACTGGCTGTGGGTGCTGCACGTTTCGGTCTGTGCTTGCCTCCATATGGCACTGCTCGTTGCTACTTACGTTTCTCCTCCGGTGCCTTTGGAGGTGCATGCTCCCCTAACAGAAATCTTGAAGCCAGTGTTGAAGATGCTGAGATAATGAAAAAATGGATGTGAACGAAACCACCTGGTAGTGAATTTGAACACTGTTAAAAACGCCTGCTGAGGCAGAGAGCGTGCAATGTATCAAGTGTGTATAGCACTTTGCACTTGAAAGCACAGGTTTCTGGCATTCATTTATTCAGAGAGAGCCGTCAGTGGTGGTGACAGCAGCGGTCGTGGCAAGCATCAGCAGTGTGTCAAACTCTGTGTAGGAACAAGGGGGAGCACTCAGCTGTTCAAGCAGCATTTGTGGTGTGCTTTCAGGTTGCCGTCTGCCGTAGTTCGGCATTGCTGCCCTAGCCATTTATTCTAGTGCCATCTTGTGAGGAAAGCTACAGGGGAAGAAGGACCCTGACCCCTTTTGCAGTTGTCATGAGAGCCAGGCTGCCTGCAGTGGGGGCTCGCTCCTTTGCTGCTGTAACTTTCCATTCCTCAAGTTCAGTGTGGAAACAGGATTTATGTGTTTCTTTCATTATGCAAAAAATAGCACACATTTGCAAATGGTGGATGATGTTCATGAGGCACTGTGGACATTGTAAATACATTCTTTGGGAGATTATTACTCTTTCTGGAGTAACTAATTCACAGCAAAAAGAAGGAAGGGTAAGGAAAATATGGTCAGCTCAAAAAATAAAGGACAGTCAAAAGGCAGCATGCCCCTTTTTGGGAGCCTGACTCAAAGCAGGACTTGGTACCAAGGGACTAGAACAGGAAATGGAAAATTAAGTTTAAAGAGAGGAACAAATTCGATAACATTGGCTGGCAATGAGTCTCTTCTGAGTCACTGAACTGTGCTGCATGAGTGAAGAGTGACTCCTGAGCTCCTGTATACTTCCTGCCCTTCCCTGCTATCCCATTAGATATCGGTGTTTTCATGTTTTCTTACTTCGGTTTGTAAAATGTTCAAGCTGCCTGAACAGAGTTGTCCAGGTATTGGTGACATGGCTCAGTTTTCACATCAGTCTGCTCTAGCAGTTTTTGGCTGAGGCGGTTACCCACACAATGGTTTGTGCTGCTTGTGATGTTTTTTAGGCTTTTGTTCTTAATGAAGTATGTATTGGACTCCAAATAAATGCAAGCTAGTTGTCCATGCCACAGGACTTTACATGCGTATCGTTGGTCTTTATTCAGAAAAGATTTGTCCATATGAAAGAAACACATTCCTGAACTAAGCTACTTGAAGAATATCTAAAAACGGAAGCAGAGTAGTGTAAAAAGTATTGATAGTACCAGAAGTTACTCCTAAAAGCAACGTGGAAAATCTGGTCTGTTGTCCTGGGGCACAGCACTGGGCTTCTGCCAGAATGAGTTCTCCAGGAGGAGAGTTCTTTGGGAGTGAATACTCCTGTTTTTTCAGTCATAGTTTTGATTAGGAAATCTTAGGACGCTTCAGTCTGAAAAACAGGATGTGTATGTTTAAGCTAATGCAATTTATCTTCATAATAGGGAGACAATAAAAGTATGTATGTTGTAAGTTGCTCTGGATCAGCTGATGATCAATAGCTTGCTAACCACTATAAATCTCTGAATTTCAGTTGAATCTGTGCCATTTCCAAGCCTTATACCCCGACAAGCATTTTAAAAGCAAGAATCGTTAAAAACCTCAAAATGTTGTGCTTATTAATAGTTTAAAATTGAAACATTATAGTTTAAAGCTTTAATAGTTTAAAATTTAGCCCATATCCTGCATCCAGAGAAGCATGGCCAGCAGGTTGAGGGAGGTGATTCTACCCTTCTACTCTGCTCTGGTGAGACCCCACCTGGAGTACTGCGTCCAGCTCTGGAGTCCTCAGCACAGGAAAGACAGGGACCTGTTGGAGTAGGTCCAGAGAAGGGCCACAAAAATGATGCGGGTGCTGGAGCACCTCTCCTGTGAAGACAGGCTGAGATAGCTGGGGTTGTTCAGCCTGGAGAAGAGAAGGCTCCGGGGAGACCTTACTGCAGCTTTTCAGTGGTTAAAGTGGGCCTACAGGAAAGATGGGGATGAACTTTTTAGCAGAGTCTGTTTTGATAGGACAAGGGGTAATGGCTTTAAATTGAAAGAGGGTAGATTTAGACTAAAGGTAAGGAAGACATGTTTTACAATGAGGGTGGTGAAACACGGGCACAGGCTGCCCAGAGAGGTGGGAGATGCCCCATCCCTGGAAACATTCAAGGTCAGGTTGGACGGGGCTCTGAGCAGCCTGATCTAACTGAAGATGTCCTGGCCCATTGTAGGGCGATTGGACTAGATGACCTTTGAAGGTCCCTTTCAACCCAAACTATTCTATGATTCTATGAAAACAGAGCTGATTTCCTGAGTTCCAGAGGTACTTGATGGAGACATAAACTGAATTTCTAGGAAAGATTTGTCTCATGTTTCAACTTCAGTACGGAGAAAATGCTTCAGAAAGTAACAGTGGTGACATGCAAGCTGGTTTTTTTTTGCTGTCTGATGAGCTTCAAGAGAACTGGTTCAGGAACTAACGCAATATAGTCTGTCTAATAATAGCAGTAAAATTTACCTAACTAAAATTTAATTTATATAAATTGATATAAAAAGAATTAAATTGGTATAATCAAGGCTTTCAGAATAAACAGTTTAATAAACTGTGTCTTAGTATTTCTAAGTAAAATGAATTATTTTTTCCTTGCCCCACTTGGATAGTTTAACTGATTTTTAATTCCTACATCTGAGTTGTTAAGTTTTTTAAACTTTGAAAAGATTATAAAAATTCTAATGAAATTACATTTGATATTATTAGCACACATGAACTTCGAAAATTAAAAGCACAAATACAGTTATGCAAAAAAATAAAATAACCCACCTGACTCTGGAAATTACATAAATAACTTTCATGCTTGCTGAGGGATTAAAAAGACTGATGAATGTACACCAAACTCTCTTAAATACCAATAGTCATGCGTTTTCTGGGAGTGATAGTTATGTACTCTAATATAACGTTAAAATAATTTGCAATTGGAAAGTAGAAATTTTCAGGAAGGGGGCTGCAGGCTCAGTAGGTCTTCAGGCTTTGCTCTGAATCACTCCCAAACCTGTTCTGCAGCATGGCGCAGGCACAGGAAGTGTTGCTGCAAGAGATGTTGCCTTTTCTGTGAGCCATCGTATCTTGCTCATTTCCATTCTTTAAAATATCCTGATTTTTTTTCTGGAGATTTGTACTTGCAGAGGTAGTCCTGCTTAGATCAGCTGCGATTTGCTTTCAGTATAAGGCCAACGGGGATCTCAGAGATCGCCTAATACACGCATCTCAACTGGATTAGGACCAAATATATATAAATAATTCCCAGGGGTTGGCTGGTTTTGTAAAAAAGCATCCAGTAAATACGTTTGTGTATCCTCCCTATGTTCTTGTATTTCACTGTTGCAGCAGAATATATATTGTAATATCCTGGCTCTGCAAATTAAGCTTTTTCTTTTTCTTTTTTTTTTGTACTAACCATGTTGAACAATTTAGTGCCCTCCTCTCTAAAATCTACATGTTCTTCCTTACATTGGTTCTCAAAACTAGAGAGAACCTTTTTTTTTTGTTTTAACTTTTTAATGTATGAGTTAGAGGCTTTCTCCTTGTCTCATAGTTGTGTTAGCACTCCCACGAGAATGCGTCTGTAGAGAATGGGCTGTGTGTGTATAGGGAATGGGTTGAGTGTGCCTAAGTATGTCCATAGTAGATGTGTTTGTGTGTAGATGCTTACTGAATAGTATATAAGGTCAAATGGGAGTTGAGAGTGCATAGTATCTTGTGGCTTGCTTAAATATAAATCTTTAATTTCTTCCAAATTATCTGAGAAGCCCATCGTGTGTTTCCCTCCCCTGCCCTTTTTCAGTCATATTAAAATTGAATGTTTGTGAGGAGGTAGTATTAAGAATTTATAAGATTTTCATGGAACAAAGGATCATCTTTAGTGATGCTTCAGTTTCTTGATTTAAAATAAGTATTTTTATATTTCTTTAAAAAGCAAAAGCCAAAACAAAGGCATAAATGACATGAAATTTCAGATTTTTTTTTTTTTTTTTTAACAAATAGACCAATACACTTGGAATTTGTCATAAGCTCATTTTCCTGTAGGGTTACTTGCAAAACTGTCTGTACCTCCTCGCTCACATTGCCTTTCCTAGCTGTCGGCTTCAAGAAACGGGGAGAGACTAGGCTGGCTTGGGAAAGGAGAGGAAGCTTCTCTCTGTGAGTGAGCAGAGGTAGGAAAAGCTCCAGATTTCCTGTGAAATAAACAAGTGGAACCTTTGTTTCCCTGGGATGGCCCGGAGAGTGAGTCAGTGTCAGGGCTGGGCTCCCGCTCTCGCTGAGCTGAGCTCATGCAAGGAAGGGGCAGGACTCCAGGGCTCTTGTTGGACACTTCGAGCTGCTGAAAGGCAGCTTGGCTTCACAATGGGAGAGGAGGTATTTCTTTTGCAATTAGTTGGTGGGGTTTTTTTCTGTGGCTGTTTAAAACTGTATCGTAATATATATATTCTGCAGAGCACAGGATTCAACTGCAAGGTTCTTTGGTTCTTCTGCACACTTTGTAGATGCTGGGTAGGTAAAAAGAAAAGAAGGAAAAAGAGTGCTGGGGATCCTGAAGTCCATTTCTGCTACAGAGGACCGTATTAGAATACGGGGTTACTTTTGTGTGAAAACATATTCTGTCCTGGCTTTTTTTAGCTTAGGTTTTTTTCCTCTCGGACTCTTTGGCCATTGAACTTGCACAGATGTTTTTTATTTCTATATGATTTGGTTTCAATTTTCTTACTCTGAATAGTAATGTAACCTTACAGTTAAGCAAGACTGGTTACACAGTCTTTAGGATGTGTTGCTCTTTCAAATGTTTGCTTAGTAAACAAAAATTCACACCCCTCCTTCTTTTCCTTCCCAAATGCACTAATAAAACTTCTTCTTTCTGGCAGAAAAAAAGAGGAGGGCTTTACTAATTCCTCTTCACTATGAGGTGACATTTGGAGTCTTTTGTACAAATGAGGAAAACTGGTACAAATTATTTTTGGAGAAAATGATACTGGGATAATAAAATCTGAATGGAAATTATCCTTTCCTTCAAGAAACAGCAAGGAAAACTGGAGTCAACTGATGCTTGTAAAATTTTATAGAAAGCTGAATGGAGAGATACCAAGTAAACTGTTTAATGATTTGCAGATACTTTGGGGACTCTTAGTAGAAAAATGTGAATTTCTCTCAACTTTGGCTCTTCACAGCTGAAGTCAGTATGGTGTGTGGAGAAATGAAGCTACAGGTTTTCTGAGTTGCTTTTTCTCTTAAAATATGCCATGTGTCCTTCTTTTTTTCTGCCTTAAAAATAGAAAAGAGGAAGGAGGAAAGGAGTAATGCAAAAGGATCATAGACCAGCCAGGCACTCACTGGGATAAAAAGTCTGTAGGCCAGTTTCTAAGATGCCTTTTTAACTCCTTGTTGCACATGTTTCTATAGGAGGTCAGTGGCATTTTGTGTTTCTGAAATAGTTCTTGAATACCATGAACGTGAGCTTATATTATTACAGTTAGTTGACTAAGTGCTTTGTGAAAACTTCCCAATAAAAACCAAGGAGGGGGAGAGAGGACTAGGCTCCTGGGAAGGAAGTCCTGATGCAACAGCAACTGGTAGCCAAGTAGGGGCTGCTGGTGCCTTCTTTCTGCTGGGCGCTGGGCTACTTGCCACGCACTGGCCACCCAGAGAGCGGTTGACCTCCATACGTACAGCTGACAGTTTCTTCTGCAGCAGTCTCTGTACCTAAAGCAGTTGCTGAAAAGAAAAGCCAAAACACGTGACATCAGTCATTTTCCATTTGTGTTTTGAGTTTTGGAGCTTCATTCAAAGGAAAAGAGATGAAGTTCCAGTCAGTTGAAAGAGAACTGGATGGAGATGCTAATGCATTTTGCTTTGTCACTTGTTGCTCTGGAGTTTTCCCTGTAAAAGTTTAAAATCAAAATATCTCCCTGTTTTGCCTCAGTAACTTTTGTCCTGATTTCAGTGATGCAAGGTGTTGGGGGGGAAACCCTAAAAAACGAAACTTAATCTGAAGAGAAAAGAAAAAATATAATGCCAAAATGGAAGAAATGTTTGCTGTTAGCACTAAGTCTAGGACTATCCGCATGACAGTATGGGTGTCGTCCTTTTTTAAAAATCATTGCATTTGAAAAATATAATTGAACAGCTACTTGGCGGTTTGTTGTCAGCATCACAAATTTCAGAAAAGAGCAAAGTAGTATTGTTGCTGCTTCAAATAGGAGGATATTAAAGAAGAGCCATCCCCTGCTTATTGTTTTCCTTGACTATTTTTTTTGAGAGATGAAATTAGTTCCGCTGCTTTCCTTACTGCTGCAAAAGGAAGTGGAGATCCGTGCAGCAGTTGTAAGGTTCATTAATTTTTGTAAAAGAGGGAGGTTTCGTAACAGCGGTTTCTAAGCTGGATGGTACAATCTGGATCATGCTAGTTACCAACTGCAATCTAGACAGGCACGGTTCTCCTGGGAGAGTAGGAAGGAATTTCATTCACGCGGCGCAGACTGACTGAAGGATTCTTCCTCGAGGAGGTAAAAATTAATTGTGAACTGCAAGCTGCAAATGGTAAAATTCCTGGTGAGGGGTGCAAGGGGACATGATCTTTTACATTTGTGTGAGGCACAGTCAGTAAAAGGGGAAAATGAAAAATAAATAAAGCAGGGAAGAAAGAAGACGTATCTGCTCAAAAAAACCCTTACTTCTGTTACAGAAGCACCTTCTAGCATTGCAAATCTGCAGCTTGAGGGAGAAAGAAAATGAGCCTGTTCATACAGCTTATTTTGATGTGCACGCTTTCAGTGGTTTGAGATGAGGCAGCTGGGGGTTTCATTGTGTATTTGCCTTTTTTTAAAAAAACATAATTTCATTTGTTAAAGTGTTTTTACTCATCAGTGATTCTAATATGTCTTGCTCCATTTGTTTCAACAGCATCTACCTAATCTAAACTCTTACATTCTCTTTCTCACCATTAACCTTTTAGGAAGGCAGACTTTTAGTTCATTAATGGTTTGAAACTGACAGCCTGACAGCATCAAACGTAAGGACTCAAAATTTTACAGAAATAGAAAAAATTTCACAGTTATAAAGCGTACAAGTTAAGACACACAGGTTTCTCTCCTGGACAGCAGCACATCAAGCATATCAGTAGGAAAAAGCCTGTCCATTGCCATCCCTTCCCATAATTTGAAATTTTAAGAACTTGTCAAAATATCAAGTTACAAAGCTTTAGAATCTGAACTCACATGTTGGTAGAGCAACTTAAACTGTGGAGAATAGTGATGTAAAAAGCAAAACGTGTGCTCTTCTGCTCTCCAAGCTACCCAGAGTTTTAATGAAAATTATGTTTCTCTGTTCATATTCATTCATGTTTTTGTTCCTACCCTCTTTTCCATCCATGAAGTTACAACAAAAATTTTGCATTGCATATTTTGCCTGCTTATTTCTTTGACTGTTATTTGAGATAGCACATATTTCTCTGGTGACTTGCATAACGCTAATGAAGATATTCTTCATCTGTGGTTTGTAAACTGCTGGTGGTCTGCTAAACACCTGGTAGTTTTAGTGCGTGGATAGCTGGATGGGACGTTTGGTGCTGGCTCAGGTCATTTCTTAATGGAGCTCAACAGCTGGAAACAAGAACTAAAGTAATTTTCCATTTAAGCAGATCTGAAATTGCTGAAGAGATGTTTTGTAGTTTTAAATGGGAGGTTAGGAATCAGTGAAACAGTCTAATTAGATGTCTTCCCCACTGCGAAGGTTTGAGACTCTCATTTTAATGCAAAAACATAAATTACATGAATGTGTAGGATATAAACTGTTACAGCTCGGCATAAACATCAATATCATCGCTGAGGGAGCAGGCTGTATTCATACACTGAAACATTGAAACATTATGCGTCTGAAGACATCTTAAAACTGTAGCATTTTCTCAGAGAAACTCTGAGACAGTTAAAGCCTTTTCAGACAACTTGACAGAGTCGAATTATTCAGGAAGTTGGTAAGTTGTTACGAGCACTTCACTGATAGTGTTTGATAGACATAGTCCATCTTACAGGTCAGAAAAAGTCTGAGATGGCCAAAACGGAAATGCAAATGTATGTTTCTGTACTGTGGATTTGTCTTTTTCGTTATGGTAGTTGACTGTCAATCCAGTGTTTGCTTTTTATAGTCTTTTAGCGGGTTTCTCTGCTTTTGTGGGAACTAGAAAAGATGGCCCAGAAAAGCAGCTTTACATATGCCATAAATCTTTTCCTCCATTGAAAATTTCTGTTGTGGCTTACAAATCAGAGGATTTAAATTAACCTGTAGTAGTTACTGATTCATAATTTTGAAAACTTTTTAAATTATTTTCTCCATATATCTTTGTTCTCCCTATGGTTTTGTTTTCTTTTTAACTGAAAAACTTTGTTTGATAATGTTTGGGGGGAGAGAGAAGTTGAAGTAATCCTTTGAAGTTTCCCTTGTGTTATCACTTTGGTTTTATGTCACCTTGCTTTATTTAGACGTACTTTCCAAAGCATACTGCATTCTTTATTCCATTTCCATATGTTAAAGAATGAGATTTCCAGGGACTTGGCAGATCCTGAGACATCTGTAGTTGAGATCAGAATTGTGCCTGGGCTGGTATCGTGCCTCCAAACACAGGGCGATTCTGGAAGCCTAGGGAAGAGTGTGAGAACAGAGTAAAAAATACAGAGAAGTTCCTGCAGTGAGTCGTCACAGCCTCTAAGTCGTTTTGAACTTTGTGTTTAATAACTCTGGTGGATTTTTTTTTTTTCTCATCAAATCGGGTATTCACATTTCCATTGCACATAACATGTCAGCATCTGTAACTCCTGTGAAAGAGTTCCACTCAGCTGGATCACATGTTGTGAGGAGTTACCGCCCTTTGTTTGTTTTGAATGTGGTACCTGCTAATTTAATCTGATAGCCCTTAATTTTTATTACTGGAAGAGATAATGAGTGAGTCCTCCCTAACTACCTTCTCAATGCCCCTCCTGTTTTTTATAGACTTGTGTTAAATCACCTGTGTGTATCTTTTTCTTCAGGATGAGGAATCTGTTCCATAGGTTTCATCATTCTTGGTGTCTTTCTGTCTTTTCCAGTTCCTTTAGGGACTGAGGTGGGTCGTGTGTGTAGGGGGAAGGGAGGTAAGAACCACACACAATGGTCCTGGATGGATTTATACAGCATTTTGACAGCACTGACCATTGCTCTTTATTCCTTTCCAAATTATTAACCGTGATATGTTTCAAAGCCCATAATTTCTGTCTAAAGATAGCGTTTTTCCTCCAAATGTGTAATTTTACTTCTTTCTGAACTGAATTTCTGTCTTTCCTCATTTCTGGATCATCTGTGAACATGTGGAAAACAAGAGCCTTGATGTAGATCCCTGAGGGACTCCACTGGTCACCATGATGAAATCCTGCCTTTTGTCTTCTAGCTTTTAATTGGTTAGTTGTCCAAGTTAATATTTTTTAAAAAGAGTGAACAGTAAACTCCTTTTAATCTGCATCTCAGTTTTAGTTTTTAGCGTGCACGTAGGTCACAATTTTAATCTTCTTCAGGAGCCAGGACCATCACCTTTTTTATTTGTGAGTTTTAATGAAAATTGCTGTGATTTGGCCATGCAAAGTAGAAGAGATCATGCTGGACTTGCATGAAGATGGCACTGTATCATTGTAACACCAGTATTTATTGATTAGATAGCTGAGTTTATAGGTTTATTGGTATATCTATAGATACATACATACATATAGGTAGACAGACACATATGAATAGATACGTATAGGTACATAAAAGATAGATTAGCTGGCCTGCTGACCTGGCAGGTAATATGCATGGACTATACAACGAACATATTTAAAAATAGCAACTAACATGGGATTCTGTTGACTGAATTTATATGTCTGTGATGTTGCAAGTACTCAAGGTTTCTTCACAGTCTGTAGACTAAAAGGCATTATTAGGACATGACCTTTCTTATCCCAAAGGAGAAGTCCAGATGAATTACATGCTAAAAGGGCTGTTTGCCTCCAGTGACAGAAGAGAAACCTGCAGCAACTGGTCTATGTGTACACATCTGGCTCATAGTGTTTAAGTGAAATGAGCTCCATCTTGAATAGCTACTTCAGAATGACAACGTATTGTTGTTGTACATCGCAGTGACAAACCAGCTGAATGCCATTGTACTGAGAAGTATAACCAGATTACATGTAAAATGTGATAGGCTCATATGTAGTTATAACACAACAGAAGCAGGGTCTGTATGAAACCTAAATTTTAAGATTTCCTAGCTTTTGAATGGCTAAGATATCATGCTAAATGATCATTAAAATAGTTAGTAATTCTGAATAACATATTAAATAGATAAAAATATATTAATACAAGATAAAAATAATAATACAAGATAAGTTTAATTGCAGCACCTAGTGATTTCTCCTAAAAAATTACACACCTGGAAAATCTACCAAAGAACTTACTACTCTGATCGTTGTTTCTTATTCATTCTCCCTTTTTCTTTTAAAGAATTTTTTCCTGAAAAAAAATAGACATTTAATTGTTGTTATCAAATAAAATGTGAAGGAGTAACAAACTCTGAGCCATCAAGGAATGTGGACATACACTGATTAAATCATCCTGGTCTTCCTTTTTTCTTCCCTTTTCTGCTGTATGTAATCCTTCACAGTGGTATGCAAAAAGTAGTACAGGCTTGCATTTTGTCTTTATTTTGCCTTGAACATTCAGAACCACATAAATCATTCCTTGTCTATTGCAGTGATTTTATAGGTCTTCTCTGTACGTGATTTCCAAATACTTTTTTTACCTAATTAAGTAAAGCACCAATAACTTCTTTTATTAAATATTTCAGAAGTTACAGTTATTTTGAAAAACAAAAGTTTTTAATCAAAACTAATGTGACTATTCCTTAAGTATTCAAAGTATTTGTTCTTAGGCTTGATGTAGTTTGAGCAGTTTAACTGATGAGAAGAGGTAGTTTTGCTTCTTTTTTTCAACCGTAAAAAAGAAGTACATCAGAAGAATAAGCATCAGTGATGAATCAGAAAACAAAGCCCCAGCAAAATCATGTTTTGTCCTAAAATTTCGCTTGTTTAGGGACCTCTATGCTGTTTCCTTTGCTTTGTTTACTTTCTTGTTTGCTTGTCTGCTTGGATCCCAGTGCCATGACAGTGGATGACAGGTACGGTAATTGTAAGATGCTCTGACATTCAGTACTTATTTCTAGGGCACCAAGTGAACTGAGAGTGGTGTTATGTGATCACAGCCTGTTTACCATTCTCTGGAATGAGAATTAGAGTATTGTAGTAGGATTTAGACTGACATGCTATTTTTGTCCCCCACTTTTTTTTCTTTTGCATTCAATAAGTACCTTTTGTATTTGGTAAAAATGTATCAGTTTCTGTGTGAACACTAGAAAACAAGTTTTGCCCCAGATACCTTCAGCTTTTCTGCATATGCATCCTAGTTCCAAAAACCTTTAACACTCAAGCAGGATATACTTGTTAACTACTTGAATGTGGCTTTCCTCTAAAGCGCTGCTGGCATAGTCCCGGAGGACTGATGTTCACGAGCAGTTACAGGGCCCTCACCTTTTCACTGTTGATTTCAGACAACTTGTCTGCTTTGTCCAAACTCTTTAACTGTGGTAAGAGTCATGCTGTTGGCTGAAATGATGTTAATTTTCAGGGAGCTCTGATGGGATGAAGGCTTTGCTGTTTTGCTGTGTAACACTAGGATTTTATTTGAAGGGACATCTTTTATTTAGACATTTGTTTATTTTGTCTAGACAGAATTAAGGTGCCAGCAGTTCATCTGCATTTTGCAGCACCTAAATACAGGGGTTTTCAACCTTGCTATAGAAGGGTAAAACCTTTCACAGGTAAAATCTCTTTCAAAAGAAAAAAAAAAAAAGATTTATTTCTTTACAAAGATATGCTGTAATTCAGAACACCAGTGTTTTTCCAAGTCCAAAAGTCATCTAGTATAGGTATCAGTTGGAAAAACTGCACTTAAGTCTGCTGGAATATGGACTAAATGTGATAATGCATTATTTTCAGATTGTCCAGTAGAAGGTAATATAGCTTGACTATGTGCAAAGAAATTATAATATGAAATTTAAAAAATACTTTAATTGCTTTGTTGTCTGCATTTTGTGAAATGTTTGCCAAACATCCCACTAACAGTGTTCTGTGGGTGTGTGCCACGTCTGATCCTGTGGTCAGGGCGCCCATTCTTCGTGGAAGTATCATCTGGTATGTAGAGCTGAGTACCTGAATGTTGTTTGTATTTCGTCTTTTGAATGTTGTAAAGGCCAGCACTACTGCAACCTTTTCTTGGGTTGCCCTGAGCATGGTCAAAATGTGATATGCTGGCTGCAGGAGTTATTAAAACACACTGTGAGATGCTCACCATGCTTTCCCAATGAGTTTAAGCTGATATAAATGAGCACTGCAACTGAGAGTTGCACCTTATCCCTATGACCATAAATTTTCCTGCCACGGTTCTACCCAAAATGTTTGCGCAGCTGTTTAATGAAGTAGATAACATTAAAACTCTCTTTTGTTCTTCCTTGCCCTCTGCAATATTTTTTAACATGGATCAATTCCCTCCTCTCCCTTTGCAGATACGCTAATGCCACAGGAGAGGAGAGGAGTGGTGGCAAGAGCGGCAGGAATCCCCGGCCAAGGGTGGCTCCCCAGGGACAAGGCCACCTTTGGTGGGTGGGCTTGGGCAGCGACTGGGCTGTTCCCTCTCTCTTGCTCAAAGCAAGTGAATTATGAGACACCTGTGAGACACCAATTGTAAGACATTCGGTCTCTCTGCTCATACTTAAACTAGGAACAGGAGAATAAAAAGGATTTTGTTTGCCTGTCCTCGCAACAATCTGGTTGTAATTGAGGACTTGATGAACACTTATTTCCTGTCCCATTCATTCACCTAACCTAATTTTAAGGAAATTACCCTGTGTTGTGGCTGGAATGTCCTCATAGGTGATGTGAGTAGAAATGCATGCAGCTTGGGCGTGCATTGGGCAGATGTACCTATCTAGTTGGTATTTAAAAATATTAATAATTGTAGTTCAGGAGCATATGGGTGGTATTTCCACCAAAGCACAGCTGAGTAGAAAGTGGGTACAGAGGAAGAAGCTATTTTAGATGACTGAGGCAATCAAATGTGGAGGTAGGTGCTTAATCACACTTTCCCTATAGAATTTTTGTTTGTTCAATAAAGGTTTCTTAAAATTCCCATTACCCTCTTTGACATGCTATGTGGTGACCCTTTAGGAAAACTGTTAACTCTGTCCTTTTGGGAAACCCCAGGATAGCAATACTTGATCATGCTGTCACAGAAAGCACTTTATGTGGAGTTGAATGTTGATATCATGGGAAAAAGTGAAATCTTGGGCATTTCTCTTATTTTGTCTCTGCCAGAGTAAGGGCATTTTGACGTCTGAAAGCCTTTGGGGTTTTTATATTCGGGCTTTTTCCATTTTTTTTTTTAATTTAACGTAGACCAGGGAGGATGGATAAAGGACTTGATGATGTTCCTTAAGCACTTGGAACATATTAGAAAAAAAGAAATTAATTTGGCTCCCCCCCTCACAACACTAGCATTATACATAGTCAGTGAGAAGATTGTTTATGCTTCTGTTCATCCAAAGCTGGAAGAATCTAGTGACCATTTCTGCCTTGTGAAAAAATGTTCTCAGTTACAAAATGGACTGTCAAAAATACATTAAAGAATACAGCTTTTATATTGTAACTAACAGTGGCCTGGCCTCGGATTTGCATGCAAACCTATAGATCAAAAAATTCTCATACATATAAACAGCATTCAAAAGTAGTAGCTGAATGATAAAAGGAAGTATTGTGGTCAAAGAAACAGCACATTTTTTCCTGTGACGTAATCACTGAGGTTTTCTGAAATTCTGAAAGTTCTCAAGATACGTTAACTGACTTTTCCTGCCCTGTATAAAATATCAGTGCATATTGTTATATTCTCACTATTCAAAGTGACAAATGATGTTAAGCTTAAAAACATCAGCGTTTCCAGAGCATACAGCCCATTTTTATGAATTCTTTAATGCCTGATGTATTCCTTAAGAATATCTCAATGGAGTTACATTTCAAGTAGCAGTCCTAAAATACTTTATGTAGGGTAAAGACCTCAATATATTTTCCAGAATAAATACTGATGCTGAGTAATTCTCTTTTTTCCTTATTCCTAAGTAAATAAGCGGTTGCTCGGAGAAGGCTATATTTGTTAAAGCGGAGTCAAAGGATAAGTATGGTCCTTTAGTGCAAAGAAGTATTACCAAATCTTCTGTATGGACCTAGCTGGTGCACAAGTGAAAATTCAATTTGAATTTTCAGACAAAATGTTCTAGAGACAGAAGACCTCAATAACAAAAGTAAACAAACAAGTCGGCTTTCAACTGTATTTAAACCCTGAAATACAATTTTAAAATATCCTGAAGAAGGAAACTTGATCACAGGTCTACTTTTCTTCCTCTGGTCAGGGTTTAATAGCTGTAGGGAAGGGCCGTAGTGCCCTCAAGTGAGAAAAACTCACTTGTATACTGCCCACTACATGCTCTGCTTCTCTTGTGGTGTTCTCTGCTGTAACAGGAATTGCAGTTGAGCCAAAATACATAAATGAAAGGAAATAAGACTGTTTAGATTGTACCGTGACCTCATTCACATGACTATGTGCCACCTCAACCACTTTTGGAATCACTGTTAATTCAGTATAAGAGGAAACTGGTCTGCAGTGATAGGGATTTGCAGGGTACCAAACTGCCATCAAGGCCTCTTCTGCTAAAAGAACCTGTTATTTAATGCTAGACTGTCCTTCTGTTGGCTTCATAAAACCAAGCATTAAGACTGGCAGGTTGTTGCTAAATCTGTCTCATCCCGCTGAATATCTGTACACCAAATCATGGTCATTATTCATGCTTTAATCAGCTGTTTCTGCAGCAAGAGGGCACTTCATCCCCTTTCATCTTTAGGATTCACTTGTCAGGCGATTAGGGGGATTTGTGTCTGACAGCTAAGTAATCTAATTATATTCGCCTTGCAGAAATAGTGGGTTCAAGATTCTGCATGTTTTGTTGATATGTTCTGTTATGTGTTGGGAGTCAACCTAGGCTTGGAGTCAGGAAATATGAACTCTGTTTCCACCACGTGTTTCTTGTGTGACAGGATTGAGCAAGTCCGAGTGGTATCTACAGGGAAACGTAAGTGGAACAAGGCTGGCTGCCACCATCTAGAAATGAGATTTATGGTAATCAGCATGCTGGAGGAGGATAGTGGGAAAATGAAACGGTACTCTTCGGGAGTGTCTCTGAACCGCCAGGCTAGAGATAGAAAGGCAGAGGGGAGTATGCTACCCTTTTTGCTGATGCTGAAACCATTCTGCAGCCAAGAATTCAAGATATATTGGGCTAGAGAGAAAATGCAGAACTTCACTTGTCTTTGCCGCCTGGTGATTAAGACACTGCTGAGAGGGGGTCATTGTAGGCCTTCTGGTTCATGCTGCATGTGACGTTTTATTGCAAACATTGTTGACAAAATGATAGAGTTAGGTAAATGGAGAGAGAGAGTTCATGCTGGGAGATGTCAGGTGATGCTGGCAGGCTTGAGGATCCTGCTCTTGGATTTGGAGTGTCTAAATTCCGAAAAAGTCCGTCATGTTCTAAATCTTGTTCTGTGACTGTGTCCCAAAGGGGTAAGATTGGCTTGCTTCTTGGCAATGTTGAACCTGATAGGTAGGAATGAATCGGGTAAAAGACTAAATAATGTGGAAGCTGGAGTTGTATATCAGTATTTTTCAGCATAGATCAATGTGTCTAGAAGGGCTTGGAGAGCATATTTTCTCTGAAATAGAATTAACCATCTTCTTATATAAAGGAAGAATAGAGGAGGAGGAAGGATTATATGGAAATCTTCAGTTCAACCCAATTAAAATGTTCTTTGCTCCCATGTTTCCTTTTTTAGAAGTGAAGGAGGTTTTGATAAATTATGCTGGGCCTTCAACTGGAGGAGGGACAAAAATACCCTGTAGTAACTAGTCCCTGAGAAGAAAAGTCTATGTTACGAAGATGTGTGTTGGATCAGCAAGAATTTAAATTGGGCTTGCTTTGTTCTCCTAGCCACTAGTAAATTTGGTAAATATCTAGACCTGTATGGGAGTACAAGTGATGTAAAACTGTTGGAGAGTCAAAAGGAAAGTTTCTGGCTCATATGGGAGGAGATGTGTCTTGTCTCCCGTTTCTCTTTCTTGGCAGAAAAATTGGTAACTGTGATAATATTACTTGATCTGGGACTCCAGCACACAGATCTTAGTTATACTTGAGGTCTTATCCTGTTAAAGCAGAACCATCAGACTTAACAGATCATAGAAGATTCAGTGCCTCTTAGAGTGAGGAAAGTTTATCTTGCATGTTTTCTAATGAACAAATGAGTACTATATTAAGTTTCATGGAGATGTTTTCAGAAAGTGGTAACAATCCTTTTCCATGCAAAGGCGTGGATCAGTGTAGACCAATTGTAAACACAAATAAATCATCATCATAATAAAAAAGTTCCTTTAGTACCATTTTACAGGAAGAGTAAAACATATTGGCAGCACAGGTGCACCTGAAACCAGATTTGCATGGCTTATTATCTGTTTTATTCTTTTCCTGTCAGTGGTGCTTGTGTCACCCCTATAAATCCTTGGGTGCAGTGCTCTTACAATTAAAGAATACTAGTTCCACTTGTCTTTTCTGTCTGTCTCACAACAAATTCAAGTGTCCCTCCTCACTAGAGTGGGTTCTGCACAACCCTTGTTTAAATTATTTGAATTAGGACTTTCTGTATCCTCCTAGTAGATATAAATAGTTGTTCCTCTCGTCATCATGGAATTCTGGGACAACTTTGCCCATTCCACAATAAATGATCTTCGGATCTTGTAGGTCACGGTGATCTTTCAGTACATTCCATGTGCTACACCATTTTGCGCTGTTTTTCATCTATCAGTAGACCTGTCAGGAGTCCAGTTTCTCATTTATTTGCTCGGGGTATTTCTATATGTGCAAAAAGAGTCATGTCTTCAGCCACATTGATCCCTGTGCTTTTTACCTTCTCTCCTGAACAAATTGCAACTCATGCAAACACTGCTTCCCAGCCTGTCTCCTAGCTCCCAACAGAAGTACATGGATGGTGTCCTCTTTTCTATTCCCAAGGAATGGAAAAGCTTCTCCATGCTGATTTATCACCTCTGCAGGCATTCTTTCTGAATGAGCAGATGAATGGGTGTTTTCAATCATGGCACTTGCATCTGCTTCTGTAAATTAAGAAATTACATTGCAGCACACCCTTCCCACTGGGATACACTAGTTTCTTCCTCTTTGCCCATGATTCTTTTGTTGTGACTTTTAGCTTGTTAAATTTTAGGTTGTTGTGGGTTTATCTGGGTTTTGGTTCCATGGCATAAGATCAATGATTCATGTATGATAAAGGAATTACCAAATGCTTTCCTTTTAATTAATAGTTCTTGAATAACAATTCCATTTTGACAAAAGGAAAAACTCCCCTAAATTAAAGTTTCTGGATATTCCTTTAGTAAGCATGCCTTTCTGAGTTGAATAGCAGTGCAGTTTAGAGTATGTGCTCTCATGATTTTCCAAACAAATTTATGAAGCAGAACTGTGAATAAAGGTTTGATCATGAATGAGCATGTACCGAGATGTGCGGCTATCTTGAACCGCTCTGTTTGCCTCTGAACCAAAAGCTGTCTTCCCGGTCCTGCTTTCCTCTTGAAGGCATTCTGTGCTTTTATCTGTGTGAATGCCCAGTAGCTTCACATTCTTCATTATATCTCTTCCAGTCCAATTTTCACTGCTTTCCAGCTACGTCTCAGGGCCAGCCCTTCATCATCATCCTTCTTGACTTTAAGCTTCTTCAGCACAGCCAGGTCATGTTCGTTTCTTAGTTTTGCTCTCTTCTGATTTGCAGGAGTCTGTCATCTCCTATTTTTCTCCCTAATTACCTCCCTAATTACCTCCCTAATTGCTGCTTTGGATAACGCTCCTTGTCTCTCATTCCCACCTCAGCAAAGAAGTTGGGAAGTTCTGTAGAGTTTTGTTGTTGATCTCTCTTCCCTAGGAGTGCACGAACTCCAGATTTTAAGTAGAGTTTTAAGCTCGTCAGAAGGTCAGTTGTTTCTGCTGCCATCTGCAAGTTAAGTTGGACACTTTTTGGGTATTGCAATTTGTAGTTTGTCTTACTTGTCAACACAAATTCTACGACTGTCTTGTGCACAGCTCTCAAAACCACCTCTCTTCCAGAGGTGCTCTTTTTACTGGCCTAAGATCCTTGTGCGTGTATTTTACTCCTTTTCATAGATAAATTTTGACACATTCGGTATACAGAATTACTAATAGGGAGCTCTTCGTATTCTTTACACACCTTGAAATTTTTCAACTACTTCAAGTGCTGTACTCCTATTGCTTCTCATATTGACCAGTGTTTTCCTCACGGTCCCCAAGAGGTTCTCAGTGCCTTCAAGACTAAATCATAGCTTTCTTGTCTCTTAGCTTTTACTCAGAAGACCACTGGAGTATGGAGGAGGTTTTGTGGTGTTTATGCATACCTTACCAGCAACGGATGTTGAGCTACAGCTAGGGCTTTTGCGTACTCGTATCTATATAAACAAATAAGAATTACACTTATGTCCTCAACTACACGTGGCTGGGATTTTAAAGCTTGACAGCTTTCTTGACAGGGAGAAAAGCTGAGAGAGGAGATAGCATGCATATAGTTACTGATGGAGATAGATACATAAAGATGAATATCACCAATTGTATTTTATTTTGTTGGGGGCAGATAATTTTTGTTTACTGTTCTTTCAGCTTACCTGACTGAGGCTGATTATTGCTAATTGTAGTGCTTCTCTGTAAATTAGTTATTTTTGCTCAAAATAAACAAAAATGTGAACCGTTTAAAGAGATGTTGTCAACTTAAAAATCACACTTGATACAGAATGACTGAAATGAATACTCCTTGTATGGACGGAAGTCAAGGGTTTTTTCCCCCACTCTTCTTTCAGTTTTACTTTTGGTACTGAATAGCACCATTCTTTAAGTAATTTCATCACATACGCAGTCCACCAATGAAACTTCTGTGAGTCTTCCCTGAAACGGTGTTAAGGAGTTAATGTTTAAAAATGTCAGTAAACATTTTTTTTACAGGGAAAATTTAAGGATGACATTTTTATGAATTCTTTATACTTTAAAAAAAAAAAAAGCTAACAAACCCCCCATAGACAAACCTAAGTATACTTTAATTTGCCTCTGTTTCTTTACCGTCCTTTTTCAATTCCTATATTTTATATTTCCATTACGGTTTTTTATGTTGTCCAACTTTTAACTGAACCTGCAAATTTTAAAGGAGAATAATTATTTTTTTTCAGAGTGTTGGGAAGAAATTACCTCCAGCCACAGCAACTCAGGAGCCAACAAAAATAGAAGTGGACAGCAGAACAAAAAGTAGGTTTCATAGTTTTTTCTTCTTTGCACTTTGTGCTATTAAGCCTCTTAAAAGCAAGCTGAACACTTTTCTCTGGTTTTGGCTGAAAGAGTGTCCTGTATATACAAAAAGCGATGATGCAGATATATTTAGGATGAACTTTAAGTAGGCGGTACATAGACAGAATGTTTCGTTTCTCAGAATCCTCTGAATTGTTTTTGCTCTGATAATCCTACCTCGAGTTTTCTGCCACCAAAAGTCAAATTAAATTGCGTGATCAGCTTTCAGCCTTGAGGGTACTTCGGAATTAATCAGAGTTGAATAAGATCCAACTTCAGGCTGTAACTTGTAGGTGGGTCATAGAAAAATATTTCTCGTTGTGAGTGCCCTTGCTTTTTTCCTCTTTTTTCTTTCTTTATGTAGCAGAAATAATCTGTGTGGGTGGTATAGTTTGTATGGGAAATTAACAGTGTCCAAGAACTTCAGTTCTGGTTTTGTCATTTCGATACTTAGTAAACAAAAGCCAATAATTAAATATTTTGGGCATGTCTCAGTGCTGTTCTAGGGAGGCATATGTAGCTACCTTACCAAATACCTTACATATATATTCCCTATCTTTTGATTTTATTTATATAAGGTTACAACTAAATGTTATGGATTCTGGTAAAGAAGAATACGAAGGAAAAGAACATAGCCATACCTTAGAAAAGAAACTGAGTATAATATAAAGTGTTGAGTTTTTAAGGCTTGCACAGTCCTTCTCCTTCCTTTTAAATAGTTAGCAGGTAACATTTTGTCTCAGCACTGAAACACATACAGACACAGGAAGGCAAGCATCTGGAGCAGCAGAATAGGGGCTGTCTGAGAGAAGTGCGTGGTTTTGACCAGTTTTACCACGTTTTCAGTTCAGAGTTGCAAAAGAGCCTAAAACAACTTTTAGTGAGTCACTGTCCATTAGCTGCACCACACTAATTGACTTGCTGCATCCTCTTACCTTGTTCCCCTTGTGACACAAGGCTGTTAATGGGAAGTACTGCAAGAACTAAATTGCCCTGAGTAAGTGAGAACTTGAAATACCAAAAGATATGCAAACTGGTAATGACAGGCTCCTAAATGAAAGTGGTTTGGAATTACCTTTCCTAACCTGCAGCTTGAGCAGGCTAAGCTGACCTGAGTGCAGGTGCCATCAGAAGGGGTGATCCCATGGGCTTTCCCACCTGCAGCACTAACCCTTGTGTGGTAAGCTAGGCTGGGAGACAGCTGCCTCTTTCCACATCAGCTTATACTTCTGACAGATAAAACTGCTCACTAAATCACATCCCAGGGTACTGGGGTTTCATACTTTTTCCTCGTATAAACAAATGTGGAAACCTTCTGAACAATGGTTAGAGAGCTGTACATTCCACAGTGACACATTGAGCTCTCGTTGACACGGAGACGCATCTCCATCAACACTTTTGGGGTCCGGTTGGTGGTTCTTTCACCTTTTTGTCATATCCCTTGGACATGCCTTTTTGGTTAGAAAATCCCTCTTCTTTTCTTGCTGCCTATTTTCACCATGGTTGTGTGCAAACATCATTCAGCATCCCTTTTGCCAGAACTGGTGAGGAGGATGAGCTGCTTATTTGTACAATATCTTTGCATGTTCTATGAATTTTACCTCAGCTTTATTATTTAGGACGTTTTATCTTTTCTGGAATCTCAGGGGCCTCAGTAGAATTTTTGGCATCCCTGTTCTTGCTTGGGGAAGAGAAACATATGTATAGGAAGGTCTGATATAATGTAATTATATGTAGTTGTCTGAGCCTCAAATGGCATCACAGGAGATACTTTTCAATCAGTTGAAGTTGTCCTTCATTTAAATTGAAAAACCTTTCCGTGAAAATTAAACATACTTCATCCTAGTTTGGTTTTTGATATGGACAGAGGAATAATTTTTTCATAATACAGTTAATGTCTGATAGTCAGATATGAGGAGTATGATCAGAGTCTGGCATAGGACTATGATCTATCTAGTATTTGTCATTTCTCCAAAATTTTATTTTTGTTTTCTTCTAAAAACCTACCAAAAACAAGCTTGAAAAAGCATTGAATCCAGGGAAGTTTGCAGTCTCAGAAAACTGATGAATGTCCTAATTGCAGTGTCGAGGATAAAAGTATCATTCATTGGACCTCAGCTACTTTCACTTTTGCATTGGATGGTAGGGTTCCAGTCTTCCTTGGAGTCTGTAACTGCTGAACAAAACAGATACTCTGCCATTCTCCAAAGAAGTAGCAAGAAGTAGAAGATCCATAGATTCAGCTCAGTATGGAGAGGGGGCTTTTGGATATGTGATTTAGATTCCCTTGGGATTACTGCTGGAGATGTATGCTGCAAACAAGAGAGAAGTTACGTTGGTAGAGGAATAATACAGTTTTTCGTCTTTCACCTGTTTCTTTCCATGACCGATGCTGTTATTCCCTAGTCTCAACTGGATAAAAAATGCAGTTGCACTGTGAAAGAGCCTGCTGAGAGAGGAAACAGGGAGCAGTATCGTCTTCCCTCTCTGCCCAGAGGGGTTTCAGCATGGAGTGATGGTTGCTGACTCTTCGCACATCTTGATTTGAGTGTGCTTTTCCCCTATAGTTTTCGGATGTGATAGGGCAGTGATTTGCAGCAAGGCACTTGATGTGCTTACCATTTGCTCTAAGTACATGCAAGATGGCCTAAGTTCTGCAATGGGATGAGTTGGTCAGAACAAGAGACGGAGCAGTATGTTCCATAGATGCATCTCCCAACAATATGCTATGTAAATCTCCCTCAAAAGTGGGCTTAAGATTTTGGGGGATAAACAAATGACTCTTCAGGGCCAAAGGGGACTTTTTGCTCAAAGGGAGAGCACAGTGAAGCACAAATTCTTACATAGCTTGAGTGTTCCCTTGGGAAACATTGCTAAACTTTCAGGAATGAAAGAATGCATCTTTGAAGAGAAGAAGGGAGAGCTGTGTGGTTTGGTTCTGTGGGTGCCCTAGACTTATAGGGGAATTACTCTGCTGTTGAATTTCCATCTCTCTTAGGTAGCTGGGATGGCACGTGCATGCGTGTGTGTTCATAATTCTATCTCTGGGGTGAGATTTTTTTTTTCCTATGAAGTAGCTTGCTTTTAGTTTAAGTGGCTTGCGGTGAAAAAGCTATATTGTAGAAAATACATATACATTCTTAAGTAGCTCTGTTGGGTTCTAAAATTCAGCAAAGCAAAAACATCCACAATGACTGAGAGCGCTATTGTGGATTACTGAGATTGCAAAAATGGAGTATAAATAAGCAGATAACAAAACAGCAAAGGCAGTAAGTCACAGAATGCATTGATCACAGCACTTAATTTGATTGCTCCACTCACTGACTATTTACAGTTTGTGTTAACCTATTCCATAATAGGAATACCAAAATTGTATCAAGCAGCTAATCTTTTTGCATGATGGTGGAAGGTACAAGGTATAAGGAGTAGCTGAATTTAGATTAATGGGGCCCTAATTAGTTCTGTTTCTGTTTTTTTGTTTGATGAGGTGCTGTTTTGACATTTGTGAAGTTCAGGGAAAATATTTATTAGTGCAATCCATTTATGAGTCTTGAGTGTAGCAATTAATAGTAAAACCAAATGCAATCCATTTATGAGTCTTGAGTGTAGCAATTAATAGTAAAACCAAATTCTGCTGAATGTAGTGTTTGGATTTTTTTCATCTGATTTGTGGTTTTGGTAACAATGATGTAATTTTTCACTAGATTTTGTACATTTTATTTATTCTCACAAACATTTTATGAGTAATAGTTAAAGAGGGGAAGCTTAAGCTCAAGGAATACTACTTTAATGCTGCTTGTATTCTTACTTAGTATTACTGTTTGTGTCCGTATCTGTTGGTGTATGATTTAGACTTCATCAAGGGGGAAATATTTAAGCCTCAAAAATCAACTATACAGGTTTGTTGTTTGTTTTACTAAAAATAAATAAATAATCAATTTCTGAAAAGTTACAAGGGTGAATCCAGCTCAGTGGTTAGGTTACCTGAGATGGAGGAAATTTTGCCGTGGCGTGGAACTGTTCTTGCCTAACATAGAGCAGAGGTAAGAGGAGGAAATTGTGTCATCCTGGCCTAAGAGGAAAGAGTCACTGTCCTCTGTGAAATTTAAGTTTGAAGGTATGTTTGTCTGTGGACTGCTTTCTTGAACATCACAGCTTAACCTAAGAGTCTGGCAGAAGAACAAATAGAAGAGACATCCTTTTAAAGTGAACAGGGTCCACTGACACAATAAATGGCAGTTTGCTTGGTTCTGCTTTGAACAGTATAATATTTAACCAGTCTCTCAAAATACAAACAAATGAATTTACCTGCTACAGTACTGCTGGACCCCAAGTCATATAGAAGGTCTATACATTTATATCAGTGCTTTACACTGCAATTGTAAATACTTATTGAGCCACTGAATTCCGTGGGCGAAATACAGTGCTTGCAACAGCCTAGGTAATGAAGCAGCTGTATTCTGGAGGAATGCTGTCTCTTGCTATTGTTCTCCCTCTTTGAGGCAATGATTTTTTGCGGGGCCTGAGACCGTATCAAATAGGCCACATTTTGAACTCAGGACAGACTGTGGGACATAAGGTGCTGAACAGAGATGCATGTTAAGTACCTCCGTAAAATACCCGGTTCTTTTTAGAGGATAGCCTCTTTATAGTATTTAGGATGGTCCCAAGACATTTTCCTAAATGAAGTGTGGGCAGTGACAGACCACTTGTGACAAATATCTAGTTCTTTGCTGCTGTTTTTTCTTATGACTTCTGAGCTACAAGGATAATGCTGGGAAGGGGAATTGCATGTCACCCTGGGCCCTTGGGGTCTGTCAGAGAAGCTAGCAACTTTGTTCTTCCTTACAAAGGACGGGACTAGGAGGGCTGTGGGCAGAGAAATACTTATTGTTGTGTCATCATTGTACCTAGTCTAGTTGGAACAGTACAATTCAAAAATCACAGGATGTAGCCAAGGGTACATATTTTCAAATGGGATTGTACCTAGCCCAAAGCACTCTCAGTTCAGAATATGTCGGGCCAGAAGATGAACATCCTGGATTAGATCCAGCCTGTTTGAGTTGTAGGATATGTTGTAAGATTTATCTTCTCACTCAGTTCCCTGGGCAATGCCTACAGCAGGTTGTTCTTCTTTGCTTGGGAGGAACTGTGAGTTTGCAGGTAGAGACTCTGTGCTCTGACAGAGTAAATTATTGTTGAATTAATAAATGAGGACTGAAAAGCTCATGAATATCATCTTTTCTCCTCCCTTGCTGTTTCCAAGATTTCTGCTGTTGGGGGTTTATTAGCAGATATATTTTTAAAATGTCTTCAGGTCAGTGGAAGAAAGAGAGGCTTCTGGAAGAACCATCTGTGATGTATAAACCCAGCCTTGGATGTCAAATGTAAAAATGAAATTTATCATCTACAGTTGAGGGATGCTTAATATTGGTATCTTAGTTTGTAGCTTTAGTTTGGCTTAAGTCTGTTTACCAGGCCTGTAATAGGATATATTATTTTGACCTTTAGGTTTTTGGTGTTTTTTTTTCACTTGGAAAACCCCCAGATTCAACGAGTTCCAGTTGGTCTCTACAGTGCTGTGTCTGAAATTAGTATTTCATTTTATCTTTTCTTCCTTCCTATCTAAACATAACTATTGAAATTAAGTGTTTCTACATCCTCTTGTGGTATAGTGCTCTGGTGAGTAAGGACAAATTTAGTACCAAAGTGACATAACCTATTAGATTCTTCTCTCCTTTTGTTAGTCTGATTTTAAAGTTTCATATTATTTTGAGTCCTATTGGCTTTGTTTTTACTTACTTAAATCTTGTTGGTCTACCGTTCCCTTAGGAGAAGTTTGAAAGCTGACTTTGGTCACTTACATTGGTCCAAATTCATCTGTATTGTTGAGACCTAGCTCTGTTGCAGGACGATCCACAGAGCCCTTATTAGGCAGAGGAATGTATTGATTTAGTGTATGTCAGTGTGAATCGCACTCAAGGAGTCCAGGCTTGTACTGTACATAAACCATGAATTTTTTCTATGGCTGTGTTCTTGTGCCAGCCTCCAGAGTACGGGGCAGCTGTGAGCCTCCCCCAGCTCCCTCTTGTACCTCTCACACATGTGGCTCTTCATGAACTGCATCAGCATTTGGCTGAGCTTAAGATCTGGGTTTTGACATTTTTCTCTTCTTTAATTCCTTGTTTCTCTGCTATCTGGATATTAAAAAAAAAAAATCTAAGAGCTTGGTGGGGAGAACAGAATTCTTGACTTCAAAGCTAGAAGGCAAAAATGCATAGCCATTTGCTATGTGTGAAAGACTATGAGCTCTTTGGTTGAAGTCTTGCTGCTTTTGACAGCCACTTACTGCGAGATCCACATTGACACATATTTTTAGAGGAAAAGCTGAAAAAAAAAAAAAAAGAAGAAGAAGAGCACTTTAGTGATTTTCAACTGACTTTTTCAGATGCCGAAACCACAACCTTCTCTTTACTCTTGTCTGTCGAGGTCTTCATCTTGAAGGGTGATTCAAATTTACAGTCTTCAAACAGCAAGGGGGAGCTGAGGGAGAATTCCGTTATAGGACCTGGGAGACACGAGACCCCTCGAGACACTTGCTGTTCAAAGCATTTTTTAACCTGAAACAGATGGGATTCATCCACGCCTTCGGCAAGAGCTGCACCACTGGCACCCTTTCAGAATAGTACCGTTACTGTGGTATAGTGGCTGTTCTCTGTTGATTAGCTGTGCATTGAGCTTGGCTTCCCATCTGATCTTGAGATTATACAGTGTATAGATTATATACTGAATGGAGGAACAATTTATGTAAAGGAGAATGGATACTCAGGATACTCCTTGGGCCAAAGTGGTGTTTGCCTCTGAGAACTCAGCTTGGCTTCTGTTCTGTATCCCAAAAGAAGAGGTTTCCAGTAACCAGAGACTTCCCTGAGTATGTAGCACTTAGCTTCTTTAGTACAGTACTATATCTACATCACCTTTGTACTAATTCACTGAATCTATTATTTAACAGAACTCTTTTTCAGGATGTGGATGCTCTCAGAATAGGAAAAAGACCAACCATGATTATTTAAGGGAGCATACATGCTGAAGTGTAAAAATGTGCTGAATCTCATGTTTCTCTTACATGCTGCTCTACATCTACCCTGACTTAAGTGTCAACTTTCCACCAGCTTTTACATAAAATGTTATTATACTGTCTTGAAGACAAGATAGCGAGTAGGTAAAACATCCTAGCTGGTCCATGAAGAGAAATCCAAACCCTTTCTCCAGAATGCAGTAAACTAGCAGTTCGACACGCCTTTCACTGCCTGAAATCTGAGTTGTGACGCGGTGGTTCTCACATGCTCAGTCATTTGTCAATGTTACCAAATATTTATTGACAGTGTTCCCTGCTCTCAGAAACAGCAAAAGAGGCTTATTTTTCCCTTGCTGATATTTTTTTCAAAGATCACGTTCATTGTCTTCATCTGACTCTTGTTTCTTCAGAGACATCAGAGCGGGCATGGCGGGTTGACCCCAGCCAGCAGCTAAGTTCCACCTAGCCACTTGCTCCGCCATACGGGAGAGAACAGGGGGAGCAAAAGTAAAAACTCATGGATAAGGACAGTTTAATAAGTGAATGAAAGAGGAAAAAAAGAGGCGGCACAAAGGCAATCATTCACCACCTACCAGAAGTAGATGAATGCCTAGCCACTCTCTAAGCAAGGGCTACCTTCCAGACCAACACCCCCCCAAACACATCCTTTCTTATTGCTGAGCAGGAGGTTATACGGCACAGAGTATCGCCTTTGCTCAGCTTGGGCCAGCTGTCCCAGCTGTGTCCCCTCCCGGTTTCTTGGCCTCCCCTGGTCTACTTGCTGAGGGGCAGAGTGGGGAAAAAGAGAAAAGAGAAAGCCTTGGCTCTGTGCAGGTACTGCTCAGTGATAGCCAAAACACTGGTGTTGTTATCAGTGCTGGTTTAGTCACAAATGGAAAATACAGCACCATGTGGGCTGCTGTGAACAAAATTAACTCCATCCCAGCCAGACCCACTGCAGGGCGGGTCCAGAAAACCAACAGCTAATGATCGTGGATAAGTTTAAATTTTTGTGTTCAGGAAAATAAATCTGTAAAGCCTAAGAAAGTTAATTGAACCAGCGCCACATAAAATTCATGCCATTTCTGAGTGGCAGTGTGAGAACTGGAGAAGACCTTTCCTGTTTCATTTCTCAGGCTGATTGTGCTTACAGCCAGCAACCCTTCACATGCACATGTGTTGACTGCCTACTTAAGGTTGGTGTTCCTGTCACTAAACTTTAGCAGTTGGGATGCAGCTTCTGAGTCAGAGGTCTAAATTTTGGTATAGCCATCTGAGTTTGGTGCCCGGGCTCCAGTAGATTCCAGTGGAGATCTGTCACTGCTGTCCAGGCAGTTCAGAGCGTGATTCAGCAAATCAAATGTAGGTGTCTGCTCTTGGGGTGAAGAGCAGCTCTCAAGGCTTTGCTCACTTTAGTGACTTGCTTTCCATCCACTGTAGTGCAAGTGTAGGCACTGATATTGTCGGTTTCTAACTTCAGGTGCCCGAATCTACATCCAGATACTAGGCCCAGCCCTGGAGCTGAAATCAGTAGCTTGCACCTGGAGTTTTTTGAGATACCTCAGGGTATTTTGGCTTACCTCCAGCTGCCAGGCCAGAGGGACCTCGCTCTTCCATAGGTATAGGTTGGGCGTCGTATCTACTAACCACGCAGGTGTCCTACTTACCAGTGTCTGAAATGGCACCTAGCGTCTGGGCAGCTGAACTGACCACCCTGGTGGAGCCTCAAATCCCCACAAGTGTGATAATGCTGGTTCTCTTAACAGTAAATATAAAGAAATAAGTCCTGTTGTCTCAAATTAATTTGGATTTCTGTGGCCTGCGAGTACCTGTTTCTCTGCATCAAACATGACAGTAGACTAGAGGCAGAGGTCATCAAAATTGAGACATTTAAAATGAGGTGAATACTTCTACAAAGTTACATGCCCTTCTACAAAGGGTCCGGTAATTTCTGTGTGTGTTTTTTTTGGTCTTTTTAAGCCTGCTGTCTTAGAGTATCACGTATTTTTATACATTATTTAACAGCTGGAATACATATTCCTTTTTTATTTGTAAGACACATTGACATACTTGTCTGTTGCACAGCAACATGTTGTAAGTAACTGCTTTTCATGACAACTGCCTTTTATGATTTCTGTGTAGGAGTGCTGGCTGCTGTATTTTCCAGATGAAAGTTGAGATGATGCCCTTATTATAGATGGTAGAGGGAAACGGGGAGAGGAAACTTTAGACTAATATTCAAAACTCTTCTTTTATGCTGAGTGTACAGAAGGTTTACTTATGAATGCCTTTACATTTATTAATGTATTATTTATTATTTTATCATCTTTATAGATTCAGAAATATCTGTTTTCTTGCACACCAGGGGATAGGTAAGCTATGTCGACTTCCTGCATTCTTTATGCTTCCAATTTATGTGATCTGGTGGAAGGCCATACCAGTGGAACTATCGAAGCATGTGTCAGATACAGGCTTACTCTAAGGAAAATGGTTTGTGGCAGGTTGCTGTCTGGAGCAATTTCATTTGACATAAGGGTTCTAGGGGCTCCAGCACCGACTCCCTGGATGATGTGGGCAGGAATGCTCATCAGTGTGCAGTTTTTTAAATATTTCATACTGTTTATGAAGGTCTAAAATGCAAAGAGAAAGATGGCAAGAAAATAAAGCAGCACAAAGAGACACTTGTGGAACATTTTATGAAGATTTTCACCCTTGGACAAGCAGTTGTTATAAAGTGATAATTTATCACATTGAATGTTCTTCCTTTCAGCCAAGGAGTACTGCAAAGTGATATTTCCGTATGAAGCACAGAATGATGATGAACTCACAATCCGAGAAGGTGATGTCGTCACACTTATCAGTAAGGTAAAAGCAATGTTTTTCTCCTGTAACTAGGGATCCAGTTTTTAAAATCAGTATCATTCAATTGCAGTAAAAACCCTATTTGTGCCTTTGGCAGCGTCCTTCCTAAAACAATGCTAGTTTGACAATGAAACATTACATAGACTTCATCTCCCTTGCTCTTGTGCTTTAGACCCTTACCTTGATAATGCTAAGTGAAGAACAGCAGATGTGCACTCTTGAGTTTACAAGTTTCAACAATTAATTTTAATTTGGATCTGCTGGCAGATCTACATAAATTGTAAATTGATCCCTGTAATAAAAATAAAAGCCTAGAAAAGAAGCTGGAAGACTCAAGAAAGCAGCACCTTTGAACATCTCCGTTAGGCATGTGAGTTATCTTTCTTGTAGGAATTGTGAATTAGATTTTTTGGGTTAGATGGAGATAATGTGCCTAAATTAGCTTAATGAACTAAACATTTATTCAAAATGTAGAAACCCTTAAAACTATGGTAAAGCAGAAAAAATTATAAAACAGAAATTACATGAAATAATTTTAGATCTGTGTTCTTTTCTTTTGAAATTACTTGAAATTATTCAAGATTAGGAAAGAAAAACCATTGCTAGGGTTTATATTGACTCTCCAAAAATAATACAGTAAGATGGTGAGTAAACAGTTGGTTTTCTTTTAGAAGAGCTGTGCACTGTGTTACAAAGAACAGATTATAGTTTAGGTGCACTTAAATTTCCTGCTCTTGTCTAAAGATTTTACAGTTTGTTTAAATGTTTTTGACGGCTGGACCATAAGTATTTGGGAAAAGAAAGCTACAAACTAGAAAAGGCTGTGGATTTTGCATGATGAAGATTAATTGTAATGGTGTGCACAGTAGTGCTGTTGGTTTTGCTTATATGAAAGTAAAAGAATGAACTTTATAATTGATAAGTTTAATCAGAAATTGTTACTTGACTGAGCAGTCTGGCGCCTGGGTGGAAAACCCCAAGAACCTTGAGAAATACATCTGGGGCAGTGTTTGCAACATACTAAACCATTTGCAATCCTAGAGGACGTTCTTTGTCCTGAGGAATATAGATGTAACTGAAGAAAAATAATCTGACATTTGGTAGGAAGAGAAACTTCAAATTTAAAAAATAAGTTGCGTACATTAAATATCCTTTAATGACTTGCCCTCGGTGACTTTTTTGTTTAGCTTGTCTTGGAAACTGTTTGGCTTTGCCTGATTTGGCATGTTATTGTGTGAGTATTTAACAGTGTCTCTGATCATGGAAATGGCTTTTAAGATGTTGTTCCTGTCCACTTTACACTTTATTGACCAGGTTGACTTAACTCTCTGAGAGGGCTGGTCTCAGGTGGAGCTGTGTTCTTCAGTATACATAGATAAAGAGACAATTACTTTACTGAGGTTTCAATATGAGATTTCATTTGCTTGCTTTTTCCCGTTTTCTTCTTTCTGAGCTGATGATTTGACTGAATTGATCAGATTTCCCAACCATGCAGTGAGAAGTTTGTCAGTATGTTCTCTAGTATATGCCCCTTTCCTTCTGCTCTCCAGCCTGATGATATCAAGCCACTGCAGACATTTTATTCAATTTTCTTCTTTTTTCTGTGGTATGTCATATGTCTATGAACAGTTACATAAAACCAAGCCTCTAGAGAGTCGGGGATCTCAATGCAAAAAGGCTTGGGATTTCTCCATGGATGCTTTTTTATGCTGTGTCTGCACTAATCTGAGATACTGAAGAAACAGTGCTTAACAAGCAGTCACTTTGCAGATCCTTTTGGGGTCTGCAGACCTCATTGCAGTCGGACTTGTGGGGATTTTTCATCTGTTTTTAACACATAGTTTAAAAAGTAAAATTCAAGTGATATGGAGTCAGGGTCCTTGCCGTAGAGTTCTGAAAACAGTGGGGTCTCCTCCATGTTCTACCATGCAATATAGTAACTTTATTTTCGTCCAAATCTTCTGAAGCACGTGTCTGTTGTAATTTTTCTTTTAGTCAGCAATGACAAAGTCAGCTTCACCTTTATGCCCACTAACGGTTTCTGCTAGGGAGTTGCCTTTTACCTGGAATTCAAATCACCGTGCTTAGAGAGTCCTTTTCATAACCAGTTAGTGATCCATACTGACTAAGAGGAATTAAATAGAGATGTATGAAGTACTTCAGAAACTATTACAGTGGTTTTGCTTTGCTATCAGATTACAGAGTTTCTTTTAATCTATTTGCAAGACATGGTTTTGCAGGGTTTGCTTGCTGTGCTAGACAGCATTAGACAAAATTTATTCTTCCCGATTACCTAGACCAAGGAGAGAAGTTTGTTACTTTTAAAGAAAGAGATAGGTGTCATAGTACTTTGTACAACCACAGATGCATTATCATAAAATAATGTATTTTGTTGAAACCACTAAACCCAGAAACTTATATGAATTCTCAGTATAAAAAGACCCCCACTAGGCTAATCTGTTTTCACAGATCTATAAGAATGTTGAAGACTCACCATTTTAACTCATACTGAATTTGCATTTAATTGAAAACAACGGCATTCACGAGAATTTATGGAAGTGGCTGAAGTAATAAGGAGTGAGTGACACAAGAATGGGAGAGAAAGCTCATGAAAATAACGCAAAATGCATTACAAGAATATTAAAAGTGTGAAGATGAGATAGTACTTGATAGGTGCTAAGAGGAAGGGGAGTGACTTAAATGAGCTAAATGATAAATTACTAGGAGAGCCTGTGTATTTGTGCACACACATCTGAGAATATGTGTGTGAGGAAGCTGTTAGTCTGGTATTCATCTTAAAATGCTAAAACTTTATTTTGTGGAAAGAATTACAAAGGAGTGGTATCAGTAAATGCAGAATTCAAAATCACCATTTTAACAATTCCTCTGCACATAAAAGATATAAGGTTATATCAGATTTCTCTCTCTTCTTCAGCTAAATTAGTTATAAAAGTCCCTTCATCAAGATCATCAAATGCCTACCTAATATAAAGAAGAAACCAATATTTTTTTTGGTCATGGCCTTTGCAGAATCTGTTTCAAGTTCTCACTCTGTTTTGATGGATGTTGAGATCTTGAATCAAAAGCTGATCAGACCTTTCCTATGGGCCTCTGTGTATGGTAAGGGAATTTGAATATCTGAGGTTTTTTACGAAATAGCTAAAAAGTACTTTGAACGGATTTGGTGAATCACAAGTGAATTCCCTAATCATTGGAGAGTGTGCTGATAAGTTTTATTTAAAAACTGAAGTGATTCAGTAGAGGCTGATCATTTACTGGTCAGAATGTATGTACAGTATGTATTTTGGGACATATATAGGCAAGGATGGCATTATGCAAGAATGATAGCCAAAAATAATTGCTGCTTAAACAGCATATTGAATAATTTTTTTGATGAACTGGATGGGCCTAAATCATGGGAAAGGTACACAATGGGATAGAGTCCAAACATACGGTAGTAAGAGCTGTTTTCTCATTGGTTAAAATTTACCTAAAAGACAACAAGAAAAGCAGAAACTAACTTCACATAAATGTATTACAAAAATTTCTGGAGAAGATTTTTTTCTCTCCTCCTTTTCCCTGGTGAAGCAATAGATAGATAGATATCTTGTAGATACATAGAAAAGAATTTATTTGTTAATTACTGGAAATTAAAGTGGACAAATGGTAGTCCTTTAATTCCTTCATGCAAAATATTTAAAGACAAAAGACCAGAAAATATTGCTCAGAATTGTAAAGGAAGGTAAAAACTTCATCTTCCAGGCAATAAAAGAGTAGACCTGGTACCTTTGCTTTGCAAAAAGGGGTCTAAGAAAAATACACCTCAGGAAGAAAGAGACCAAAAAGCAAAATACAGTAATTTTACTTGTACAGTTAAGGTGATTGTTGTGCAATTTGATGATAAGACACATTCATAAACAGAAAAGATATGAATTACAGGAGGCCATGGGATTGACCCTATAGGTTGTTCTTTGTAATGTCAAACATGTGTATTCCTTAGGTAATTTTTTTAGTGTCTTCAAAATGTTCCTGACAGCATTTGGATAAGGACAAGAACACTGGCAGTGACTGCACTGCACTGTGCAGCTGAAGGAGAGTGGCAAACAGGTGTTTTATCATGCTCAAATATTGATTTTGGAGATTGTATTTGTAATAAATAGAGTCACTTTTAAGCAACAGAAGAGTCATGTGACATTTTCAACTGTCATCTTGAAAATCTTTTAGGATTTTTCATTTTAGACATAGCTACTGTAGGCTACTTTCCAGTGCTAATAAAGATTCTTTATGCAAACACTACAAATTTCTTAGTAGCTTTAAGAAATTCCGCCAAAATGCAAAGGATTCTTGAGATTTCACTGGCATACAGAAAATAGCCTGTATGAGGAATCGATAGTAATAGCTAAATAATTTCAAAGCAAATACATCAAGCACACACTGGCAACTGGCAACTATGCACTCATTTGAAAGCAAATGCAAGACTGCCAAAGATTTCATTCCACTGCATCAATATACCTGAGCTCTAGGGAGTAAAGACCACTTTATTCCCAGGAATGAAAATGGTCTGGATAAATAAAATTAAATACTTCAAAAATGATTGCAAATTTGAAAAGCTGACAGTAATAGAAGAGTGTCCTCACCTGAACTCTTATTATCAGGGTAGGAGTAGTGCAGGGCAGTATCAGCGGCAATTCTGCTAATTCTGAATTTCTAAGATGTTGAAATTAATCGGTGTCAATATATTAGCTGGAGTAATAATCTTGTGCCTTACTCTGCATGTCCACCAGCTGTCCCTCACCCTCCACCTACCTGGATTGCAAAGCCTTTCTTCTCCCGCTGGAGGCTGATAGCTGAATACGTGGCATTAGTGGTAGGAACGCATTGCACTGACGTGACGGATGAACATAATAGGGGGTCCTTTATGATTTTGCAAAGGAGCTTTCATGAGGAGGCGAGTTTCACAAAGGGCGTCCAGCATCCTTTGGGATTCATCAAAACTGTCTGAAGGATTAATGAGGTGAAAAAGAAAGCAACAGTGGCGTACAGCCTCCCAAAATCTTGCTGATGCTTTTCAAATAGTACTGGGCAAGTTGATGCATTGGTATCATGAAAGACACAACAGACTAATGCCAGTCATTAGTGAAAAACTTACTTGACAAATTATCTGCTCTCGATATTTAATGACAATCCAGATATTTAGTGGCAATCCAATTTGTAGTGCTTAATTCTGTACTGGGGAAAAAAGAGCCGTAAACTTAGTTTCTAAAAATAAGCATAATGGCAAGGAGTTTTTGCAAAGATGGTATTTGCTTTTGCTGTCATTGTTAATAATTTACTTTACTGTGAGATTTGCAAGATTTGTGGTTTTCAAAATGCTGTATGTTTAGTAAGTCCCTGCCCTGAAGCACAAGCAATCAAGCGGTAAGACAGAAAAGTAAGTACAAGTGAGTAGAAGGGTATAAGGAAACAATGAAATGAGATTCAGTCTCGATACTGTCTTTCATAATGTCATGTTTTCACTGTTGTAGTGACTGCTTTGTGTGTTTGTCCGTGTTAAGAGTATGGAATCTGTCCCTATGCAGAGTGCTTAATATTTTCCAATTCTTAGGGTAGTCGTTTGGCGCTCAGTTTCACCCTCACTCTATTTATAGACAGTTACCCAAATACGTCCCTTTTGCCAAAACAATTCTCCCAATTTTCTCTCTTACAACATCTTTAAATGCTCATCCTGGTGCAGGAGGTAATTGTCCGGAGCGCTTTCTTTAGCTGAGTGATTGCCAAGGAGAACTGGGCTGGGTAGGGCTGTGAAGGAAAACAGCTGCTCTAACGGATGCAGGAGGCTCCTAAAGGGATGAAATTAGTAAGTGCAATGTACAAGAGTCTTGCCAGTGAGTTGAGGCCGTGAGCAGGGGAAGGAGCAGGAACCGGGCGGTGTGATAGAGGAGGACACTAGCTGATACTTAATCGAACATTTGGCTAGCTTGTGGTGTCTCTAGAGTAGAAACCTGTCTGTTTCTGCATTTGTTTCTATGGAGGGGGGTTCATTGCTGAGTTTTTCTGGACGCTTTTAATTATGAACATCACACACGTACTTTACAACCCTTGGTTATAGAAATATGTGGAGGAATTAGAAGACTTCCAGTTTTTCTTTCAGTATGAGCAAATAGGCAGATAATATCACTCATTTTTCCATATTAAGACGAAAATTTCAGTATTTTCCACTCTATAGGTAAAAAAAAACCATGATAATATTAGAGGATTTGAGGTCATTAAAAATAAAGCTAATTGGCCAAGAAGACAGAAATTTCCAAAGCAGAAGCATGGCGGCTTAAGGTTGTCCCTTTTGAAAGAAGGGAAGAAATTAGTCATGTTTATGATAGTCATTCAGTTAATTTTTGTCTTCCCTGATTGACAGATAAAAGCTTTTATCACATTTTCAGAAATGAGTTTATTAATATAACAATACCAAAAAATTAGGTTATGCAGGGGAAAATATGATCTGGTTTAATAAAACACAAAAAATGGTTTTCTGTCAGAGCAACACAGTGCATTTTTGTTGATACTAAATATTTGGTCACACAGATGTCCCTATTTGGGGTTTTAATACATGATATTTTGAGCATTTGTAACTTCTGCAACAATCTTGCATACAGAAACTGAAAGGAATACAGTAAGTAAACATCAAATAATGTCCAGCTTTAAGGAAGCTTTTATGATACCTTTAAGAAATCTTTTATCATGTTTTGTGTTTAAAGAATAGCACGTAAGCAATAAAGGCGCTAACTGCTTGCCTTAAGAAATAAATAGGTATTTCCTTCAGAGAGAACGATACCATAAAGAGTCTCAGTGCGTGCCCTTTTCTCTCCTGAGATAACCATGAATTATTCAGCACATCTTTCGCCGTACCTAATAGCCATACTTAATCTGCTTTCTGTGTTCCTTGTCCCCTATGCTGTGCTCAGCACCAGTTTTTCCCCCAAGACCTCCTGCCTCCTTAGCTGATTGAGAAACCTGCTCGTACCGAAGCTGCTGATTTCATACAAGAAATTATTTTGTGAAGGGTGCATGCCGGGGGTGCACTTTTACGTGATTGATGGTAGGTGGCTGCTGAAAGGAATGGTTCTGCTCCTTCCCTCTTGCCTTGCATCTGGCAGCCTTCGCCACAGGACATGCAGGGGCATGTGAGTAGGAAAGGGTGATAGGAGGAGGAGGATTGCCCCTGCAATCAGCAACCTGCCGAGGGACTGGCTTAGCAGTGACTTTTCCCTGACCTGAAACTTCCCTCTGATGGTTTTGACTTAATGGGAATAGAAGGTTTGGATTTTTGCTGGGTTTCAAGCCATGGTGCCATGCAGGATGGCAACTGGAGAATGAGAGGTCCTGCAGAACAAGACCCTTTTGACACGCTGCTAATGTCTGTGGCAAGTGCGTGGGGTAAAACTTGGGTCATTGCGTAGAAGCATGAGTATTTCCTCATATGAGTTATATAAAGCAGTTATACAAAACTTGTGAAGACACTGATGATCAAATAAATATGTTCATTTTCTAAAATGATTTTATATACTTAGTAAGTTATAGAGAAAACAGACTGTGAGCAGTTGTCCTACCATTTTTTGTCTTGCCTGAACCTTGTCCTTGGCCAAGCCTTTTAAATGTTTATAAATAATTTTTGACACTTATTCGTATCTATCTTGCAGCATTTCTTGGCTGCTGTGATTAGCAATGTGGCATTAAGGTCTGTGTAGAGATAAAGCCCGACAATACGTTTAATAAGGTACCAGGTGCAGCTTACATTTCACTGGTATCTTTAGAAACATTACTGAGACACTAATGTTTGAGCTGGGCACTTAAATAAACTGTGAAGCCTGAGATTAGTACAGGGGAGAGGGGAGCAGCCAGCACTTGAATTTTCTTCTTGTTAGTACATTTATAAAATTTATTTTTTTTTTAAGTATACACTGAAGTTCTCTTTTTCCTGTTCTTGTTATCACTGATGGCAGTGCTACAGCAGTGCCTTCAGAGGAAAGGATTCTGTTGTTCCTGGGAAGTCCCAAATTTGAATTTTGACAAATGGAAGTTCATGCTAAGCTATGTAGGTGAAGTGGCAGGATCCCCCATGCATGCAATGCTTGAAGATTTGCATCATTTGAAAAGAGTTAGGTTTATTTGTAAGTATGTTTAATACAGCCAAGCAAATCTAAAAAGGTGGCATATTTTAAGATAAAAAAGGAAAGACATTTTTCTCTGCCGTGTGCTTACAAAAGATATCACTGAAATGTTGAGGCATCTGGAAAACTGTGATTATTGCTCACAGTGTGGGCTTTAGCCTCACTACTTAGCTTCATCCTTTCTTTTATCCTGAATGCTGGGTTCACCTCCTGGTTTGATGGTATTATCTGAAGTCCAACCTTTTCAGACTAGGGAGAGCTATTTAAAGGGAAAGTAAAAATGCACATATAGTGCCAAGTAATTAGTAATTGTAATTAGGACCCTGGTCCTAAGATGTGTGTCATGTAAGTAGTAATAGCATTAAATAATCCTTCAAATGTTTTGGTTTATGTTTTTATAATCGTTGTAAATACAAAAAATGCAATTACATAAATATTATATCTTGGCTTATTAGAGGCATGAATTATATCTGTTACTAGCACCACTTTTCATGTTTGTGTTGGCTAATTTAGTTTTAATTGGAGTATTGGAGTGCTAGGGTTTTATGACGTGGAACATATTTATTTCTCCATGATATTCTGCTGAAAGAACACTGCAAGTAAAGTGAATCCCCAGAAGAGATTGTTTTGTTCAATGAGCAATGTAATTTTTCCTGTTTGCACAGATATTTCATGAAGGCATTTCAGCTTCATTACTGATTAAACTATTTACTCACAGAGTTTAAAGTCAAAAGCTTAGATTTAGCCTGAAACAGATTTAACAAAGAAAATATATTGGTCTGCTAGGTCCTCTAATTTAACGTCCTGGGTATTGCAGGTCATTCATTATTCTCAGCCAGTTTCTTTTTTGCAGGGCCCAATAACTTGAGCCAATTCTTGAACACTGTGTCTTCTGGAGAGGTATCTTCTCGTGCCTTTCAGTAAAAAACATTGTCTGGAAAGAGTAGTGTAACGACAGCTGAAATACTGTCTAATTTCTGATGGTCTCTCCCATTTCCTTCCGTACAATTATAACAATTCTTAGTAGAGCCTTGGAGTTTATTGATAAAGAAAAATTTATTTGTTTGACTTTCTAAGCTTTAGAAGATGCTACTGGTGCTATCAGATGTAAGGTTCCCTATGGCTTGGGCATGAGAGCTGACAGGAGCTGGGAAGGGATCCGTGCAGGATTTGGGGCTTTTGGGACATAGGTTGAGGATCTGAGCAGGATTGGTCCCCAGCTTAGAGGCCAAACAGACCCAGACTGGGAGGTTTCCTCTCATGCTTTTCTTCCAGTATTTCATAAAACGGAAATGGATGTTCTCTGGGGCTGCCTCAGAAGACTAATTATCTATTGGACTGTCTCTTTTATCTAAATGATCTTGGATTAGGTAGTTGTTGAGAGATTCATTCTGCCTTATTGCCAGATTCAAAAATGAAGTTTCTGCTGAGGAGTACTTGATTACTCACCAGATGCTTTAAATCATAGCCATTTTCTTCAAAAGTGTTTAACAAATTTTGCACTATACTTTAAGGTCTCAATCCCAATAACTGAGCTTAATAAAGCTTGATCATTTTTAATAAAGTCTTAGGTAGCACAGGGTGGGTGGAATGTAAGCCTCTGGCGAGATGCTTTCCTTCAGTCAAAGGTATTTTAGCAAGTTTTATGAGAATTTACAAAGCCTCTAAAATCAATTCTTTGCTGCCTTTTAAAATAAAGTTGGATTTTGAGAATGATATATCTTGGTTTCAGCATCATGATACTGAATGTAGTAAGAAATCTTAAAGAAACACTCTTGAATATTACTAAACTGCTTTATACACCCAGTTTTAACATGATTTTGCTATTTTGCCCCAGTGACAAGTTTGTATTAATGAAGATCTGATGCGGTGTGAGGTCAGGTTTTGTTTATTTAAATTTTATTTAGTTAGTTAGTTAGTTAATTTTAAAATTACCCAAATAATGCTGATCTTTGACATTTGTTTTCACTGAAAATTTTCCATATATATTTATATATTATATATATATTCATTAACAGGGTAAAAAAAAAAACAGACATTTCCCTGCCCATTATCGGGTTTTCCCAGTGATGTCACACACCAGCTTTAAAAATCACAGAGCCGGTCCTGTGGCCTTCTCCAGCGTTTGTGAGAGTTGGGACCCCTTGGCCCCAGCGCTGCAGCCGGCCCCGGAGTCAGGCAGCAGTGCTGCCCCACGGGTGCTCTGCGTGGGCGGTCTGAGTGGCAGAGCGCTTGTCCTTCAGATTTGTCTTTATCCTCAAATTCAGTAGCCTTTATATGTTACATATATCTCTGCGTGTATGGATGATGTCTTGATAAGTGCTATAGACACATTTGTTCACATTAAAGATGGTTTGTTTTTCTTTAAATTACGAGGTTGTGGAAAGACTGCTAGAGAGATGCTTACAATGAGGGCAGTAATAACAGAATGTGCAGCTGCCAGCATAGCAGAGCTGACACATGAGAGCTCTCAGGCCAAGTGTAAGAGGTATTCATGGCTTTCTGAATATGCGAGTTTACCAGCTCAACATTCTTCTTGATGAGAACCAACTTTACAAGGGCAGGAGGAAAACAGACATTTGATGAATACAACTGTCAACTGCTGGCCTTTTTTTTCTTTTTTTTTTCAATTATGCAAAGAACTATGTATTCTAGTGGAAATTTCTGTGGAACTGTGGTATCCTACCATGAAAATTTCACTTTTTCAAACCCTGCACTGTTACAGTGTCTCTCAATACTCTGAATAGTCTGAATTTTTACTTCATATGTTTAGCTTGACAATTGTATATTTTAAGCTTAGTAATCTATAAATCCTAAATTAAAAAGATAGTTTTCATAGGCCAGCTTTTTAGAAGGTCTCTGTACATCTACTTGCCCGAGTAGAAAATTTATTTGAGCACTCAAAGAGTACGCATACCACAGTATATGCTTTGCAGCAACCTTTTCTGAGGACCTGCTTGTTCTTGTTCTTGGCATTGCTTTCTATCCTAGCTGTAATGATACATTTCTAGCTACGATTAAATGTTTCTGTATCAAAAATTTCAATCGGAAAAGCTGAAAAATGAAGCCATTCCTTCATATTTTAGTAGTATTACAAAGTAGCAGCACATTCAGAGGCCCAGCCTGTGCAGTGGTCTGCCCCCTCAGAAAAACAGAAGTCCTATTTACAGATGAAAAGATCATCCTTTTTCAGATTTATTTCTTCAAGGGTTTACACAACTGCAGTTACAGTGCATTGGAGAGAAAATGAATACATAGCTTGTTACTTTGTTTTGGGAACTTGGGTAATAGGAAAGACCTCTCATTTGCTTTTACCAACAAAATCTTTCCCCTTTGCTAGGGGCGGCTCGGAAGATAAGTTGGGGAGGGGAGAGATGAACTTGGGGCTGTGGCACTCCCTGAAATGGTCAGTCCTTCCAAAAGTAGCAAGAGATGAGGGAGTGGGTGCTGCCTTCAAGGCCTGGTTGCTTTGGAGGAAAAGGCAGGAAACATCCTTGCCTCTAAAATAAATGGAAAACGTGACTGAAGCAATGGATACCTGCCTGGCAGTAAAATTGCTTCTGCATCTCTTGCAACCTTTTATTACGCCCCTTGTGCGCTGCCAGCTGTGGCAGTGCCGGACTTCGTGGAGTGGCTGAATAGGTTATTTAGGCAGCCCTTACCAGCCTTGCTATGCCTCTGTCAGGTTTCCGTGTATGTTGGTAAAGCTGCAGAAGTTGCTCAGCTGTGGGTGGGTTCCCAGTGAGTGTCAGACAGCTGCTCATGCTGGAGAGCGCAATCTCCAAGCGTTTGCAGCCGGCTTCAGTGATGACCTGGATACAAGTCCAGGGGGTTTCTGAACAAAGGCAAGACAAAATTATAGTTACAACTGAACAGAGAGACGTGTAGCTACTGTTTTTTATTTAAGTGGTTAAGAACAGTCTCTTAGCACACGCTAACTCTCCTGTAAGTGGCTTAAAGAAAAAAACCCAGTAAAATAAAGCACAGTAGTTGGAAGAAAACATAGTTTGGCACATGTCTGACATTTAAATTATAGTAACCGTGTATGTTTTGTTGACCCCTAGAAAAATAATGAAAAAAAATCCACATCATGAGTTTTTATTATAAACATATTCGGAACCAGAACTGCTGCTTCCTATTTTGAGAGAAAGTGTTGGTTGCCTTTGTGATCTTTTCATCCAGCTTGGGCCTAGAGTTCAAGGATAGTAGCAGCATGGGCTAGGAATAAGCCACTCTGTAATAACCAAGTGTGGTGGGTTGACCTTGGCTGGACACCAGGTGCCCACCAGGCCACTTTGTCACTCCTCTCCTCCTCAGCTGGACGGGGGAGAGAAAATATAATGAAAGGCTCATGTGTTGAGATAAGGACAGGGAGAGGTCATTCAACAACTACTGTCACAGGCAAAACAGACTCAACTTGGGGAAGTACCCTCTCCCAGTACCAAAACCTTCACACGTAAACCCAATACACCAAGTCTGGTTTTTAGGAGAAGAGGGCTTTATATAAAATAAAACACCCTCTGTCTTTAGGATATGTGAAACTCCTGCCCGCTCAGAGCAGAGGCAGAGGCTGTGAAGCTGTGAGCATTTCCAGGAGGAAGAGTTCAGTCATATTTGCATGACAGGACAATCTGTCACCGTCAGGCTCATAGCTGGGACGCAGCTCAGTGTGAGAGAGATGTGTAACCTGCTGGGTATGAACTTAGGTTTTTTAATTTTGTGGTCTTGAGTGTAGTATCAGCAAGTAAAGCGAAGATCGTGCTAGTGGGGGACTGACAGCTCTGCCTTATCAACCTCCGTTGTCATCTCTTTACCACCAAAGAAAACCAACACTGGTGTTTGACTGAAGGGGAGTTTGTGTTTTTGTCATGCGACCAGCTGTACTTCTCGGTTGGGCAGATGACTAGGGCTAGTGTCTTGTCAGTAGTGTCTGTCAGGGTACAGCTGCTTCTGTGCAGTGAGTGGAGTATTTGTAAGACTACGTAATATAAGGCACCTTATGCTGGGGCTTTTTGTTCGATCTCCACCGGCTTCGGCTTTTTTACGGTTGGATTGAGAGGACCGAGGGAAGGAACAGCACAGTGTTTGTTCTAATACAAGAGCAGCAGTTTTGCTGCTAAGCAAAACTGTTAATATAGCATACTGTGTGCATAAGAGACCAAGCAATGTCATGATTCTTGAACCCCAAAGAGGACGAAGCATGACTCTAGTGTTTTATGGCTTTTCATAGCCAATATGAGAGTTGCAACAGGATCGCTGCAGTTGCTAAAAGGAGACTAAGCCATGATCTTATGCTGTCAACCCTACTTAGGTATTTCACTGTATTTCACTTGCATTCAGTAACAGTATGAAAAATCTGGTGCTCCAAATGGAAACTTTCTTTGCCTGTATGTTAAAATATCTTTGCACGGCTTTTGTCTAGTCTCTCTAGTCATGCATATCTCTCTCTTCCCCCTCCTCCGCCCCTACTCTTTTAGTCACCACAGGCATACGTTTCAGAGTGGAGCTGTGTTCTTGTCTTCCTTATCTTATCATTGGGTTTGGGTTTGTATTTTGTTTTCTTCTTTTCTGTTGTTTTCGTATTCCCTTCTGCAAAAGAAAGTCTGTTTTCTCCGGATGATTCCTTCTTACAACTTTCTTCACAGCTTGCATGTCTCACTTCTAATTACGTGAAGGATATTTTCCCCTCTTACTGTTCACGTCAAGAAGAGGACTGGTGGTTTTTAGTTAATCTGTGTATATCTTTAAAATTGTTGGCAACATATTAACAAAAGCTAGTTGTATTCTGGTTTTCTGGTAGTTGCCATATCTCCCATGTTTACCCTTTCCTCTTACAATATTCATAAGAATTCCAGCTGAGCTTGATGTTTTACTACCTTATATTTTGTGTAATATTTATTTCTTATAAAGTTTAAATTCCTCCTTAAAAATTCCTCAACACCTCTGGCTTGCTCATCGCTATATTTTGTCCAATTCTTTACCTTAATACTTATCAATTGAATGTTGCTAATAAATCCAATGTATTGAGTTTATTATCACTTATTTTGGGATCTGTTGAGCTTGGAATTAGAATGGATGTTGATTCTGCCTTAGAAGAGCTTTTCAATCCTTTTTACATTTTGCCTCTCCTCCCTCCCTTTACTTTGTTCTCTAAAAAGTCATTTGAATTAAAATTCATCAGAGACAAGATTTGGGAACAAAACTACTTCACTAGAAATAAGGATAAAACCAAGATTTGTGTTTCAATGAGAAAATGCTAATATTTCCCTCTAGATTTTTGTTTTCTCTATTTCATGAAGCTGCCTCTGCCTGAACAATGAAAAGAGGCTTGTCAATGTGAACCAGCAGTGGATTTCTCTAAGGTATTTGACTGCACTGTCACTGCCATGAGTACAGGAGTATAGTCTCTGAGTCAAGCTGTGGTAGGAGCTGATTTTTACAGTAGCTAAATGTTGGCCTAGCTACCACCTAACTTGCATGAACCCTAGTATCTGTCAAACACAGTTTCTACTTTTTTGCCATGTCTTACTTTTCAGTTTTGTAACTGAAAAGTTCAGTTTTGTTTTTCTTTTTTTTCTTAATTTAAACTAAGATGCATTTTCAGTAATTTAAGTAATTTTTTTTTTCAGGACTTTTGGTATATTTCAGCTTATGATTTTTGTCTGTTTACATTGTCATGAGTCTGGCAGGATAACGTGGAGCTTTTGTATAAAATCTTCCAACCTTGAACTCGTGAAGATAAATTGAAAAAGTACTCTAGTTAGGATTGTGTGGCTGATGGGGATCTAGAGGTACTGGAGTAGCTTTTGCTCAGTGTTCCCAGGCAGCCACAAGGTTTTAATCATATTGCTCTGATTGCACTTCATAGTTATGTCATTTGTTAGTACTTGAGGCAGCTTGTGCAGCTGTAACTCAGGTATCCCTGTACAGTGGTCTGTCTTGTGATGAAGCCACCATCGTGCATGGCCTTCTGGCACAGCGAGCCTGCAGTTGGGGATAGCAGAAGGGCACCACCACCGACATTCTTCACCAGATCTCATCGGTAGCTTTTAATTTTTGAGATCTCTTTCTATCCTTTTGCTCAGTGAGACAGGAGCCTCCTCTGGCAAATAAAGTAAATGAGAAGATTAAAGAGAAACTGCCTAAAGATCTATTTACTGTATGAAAACCCTGTGTGGTGATTGGCTGGGTAAGCCTGAGCGATAAGCTGCAGAGGAGAAAAAAGCAAACCTGCAGCTGTTTGGGATTAATGAACGTGTAACACAAACAGCGTCTTCATGAAAACAAATGAGCTTTAACAAAAGCATTGAATACAAAATTCATCTGTGTTAATAAAATGAAGAAGCAGGAGTAAGATTTGTGTTTCCTAAGAGCATAAAAAAGCATTCGACCTAAAAAGAGTATATGTCATGTTGTGTGTTGTTTAGTCAGGATTATTAGCTAGCACTAAGCTGTGCTGTCAGTTGAAGCACAAGCTTTTCATCTCTGGAAGCTTGAATTATTCTTAATATTCTTCAAAATCTAAATTGGGTCATAAATATTTTGGCAATTTCAGATTAGCTGCGTAGGGGGTGGAGCGCATTATAAAACACGCCATGTGATAGAACAGTTGAGTGCACTGATTATTAGGCTGCACGAGTAGATGGAGCCAAGTGGGAGGGTGCCTTCACATCAGGAATGAGGGGTGCTGGCTCTGCGGTAAGAGTGAAATCCTGCACAGTGCCTGCCCGTGCCATGCATGACTAGCTGATTATCTCAGTCCTTCATGGAGCCCTGTATTCCCTCAGCGGGTATTTTGAAACCATCAGCTAGTCAAGGATCAGCCCAGCTCACTAACAAAGGCTTGACAGTCTAACAGAACTAGAAAATATCACCTAAATAATTCCCAGAAACGTCTAGAAAAGGTAAATGTCCTTGGTGAAGGCCACCCTGCTAAAGGGAAGGGAGAATGTGGGAGAAAAACACAGAATGGTCATGAGAGAAAATGACCAGAAAAAGAATGAAAGGATTGTTCAGTGCCTGAATTTGTAGCTCAGGAACACGTTACGTCAGAGTATTGAGATATGAAGGAATACACACCTGAAACAGACATGATGCAAGAAACCAGGCTATTTAGCTTGCACATTTAGTTAGCACATAGCTATCTCAGGAGATGAGGTGGACTAAATAAACTAAATAAAAAGCCTAGCACAGAAAAATAACTATCTCCCCACATCCCCCCTGCAAAAAAAAACCAAAACATAAAACCAATGATGTTCGTGAATGCTAGTCTGTTTTCTCTCAAATATCACGCAATGTTTTTGCATTATAACTTAGCGAAAAATACCAACAAGCACAGTCATTGTGAAGGATATTTTTAAGACTTCTCTTCATATTAAGTACACCACATTAAGTTAACTTGCATTATTCTGTCATCCCTGTAGCAGCTGAAGCAAATGATTTCATGGAAATCTAACAACAAGGCCATTTTGCATACATGTATTATCATGTAATCTTCTATTGCCCATTCACATTCAGATTTTTTTCATTGGATCCTCTTCCCTATTTAAACTGCTGTTTACTTCTTCTAGACAAAGGAATACTTATTTTCTCTTATTTTTTCCCCTCTGTGCTTTTGTAGTGTGTGCATGATTTATAAACATTTATCTTCAAAACTTTTCTAAATTGTAAGGGCATGCTATGATTGTTCATAGGCAGGTGATGAACTGATGATCAGAGTGGCTAGATTTTAAAGTCTTTGTTCATTTTGTATAATCACCTCGAAAAAAAATCAGATCTGTCTTTTAATGAGTATTTAACATTCTGTTCCCCTATACACATGGCCACAACAGTGACTGATTTGAGTGTGCGACGTTTTTAACCCTAGAGCTTTTACATATACTGCACAACAGGAATGACTTCATAACCGAATTGTGTAGATGAACATTGTTAAGACATGCACTCCCACTTGGTGTTTTTCAAGCTATTTTCTCACACCACAAGGATCTTAAGATTCTGGATCCCTTGATCCAGTGCTGTTTCTGGAGGGATGTTGCCTCATAGCATATATGAGGCTTGTAGAATTTGGCCTGTTTCATTTGCTTCTGTCCAATTTTTTTAGCCTTGTTCTCCATGAAAACCTATATAATTATTTAGTGTGTGTTGTCTTAGTTTTTCCTAAACTGCCTGTCTGTTCTTGCCTATTTTTATTAAATCCATACCCCTCTGTTCCTGCTTGTCCCTGTATTCTAGTGTTCCAGATGCACAGTTTTCTCTCTCACTTTACTGAAAAGCAAGAAGATACGGGTAATTGTAATGAGCGAGCTCTGTACATTATCATGCTTTTTTCCACAGCCCAGATAAAGTCTTTGCAGGGAAAGAACCACTCAGTTGAACTCTTGAGCCTTTCCAGTGTGGCTCTGCTACCTGGAGAGCTGGATATACCTGGCAGATGCAGGTGGTTTGGTCAGTCCAGATCTGTAGCTGTGGAAGCAGTGATGCCACAGTGATTGCTTAAAGCTGATCTTGCCAGATGTGGGATCCTAGCTTTAAACCCAACCCTGTTTAGCTATGGCTCTCATAGAATGGGAGGGATCCTTGGTGAGTTTTTGTCATGTCCAGCTCATCTACTGTTTATGGGATTTCCCTTTTCCTCATGTCTCAGGTGTGTCATATTTATTGCATGGCTCTGAGCCATGTGAAGATTTTGGGCTACTGCTCAAGAGGATAGAAAGGTTGGCCAGCTTGGTGCTAAGCCAACTGCTAAAATGGGCTGAAATGGTGTTTAGATTGAGCATGTGATGGGTGACTTTCCTATAATTGTGCTTTGGACAACAGCTGAATTGGTTCAGCTACAGATTTCAGAGAAGAAGAATGTGGAAAATCTCAACTGGAAGTGTTCTCTTTAGCAAACACAAAATAAGTGAATGTGGAGCTTACCATCCAGGACTCAAGGAACAAATTTAACCTTCTCTTAAATGGTTGTGGCTTCAGTTACTATTGTTACTCATTACTGAAATAGCTGTACTATTTTTTTCACTATTTAGACTCACTGATACAGTAGGTCACTTATTGTGAGCATTTATCTGTACGTTGTTTTGCTATGCACACTGCATTGTGCTGCTCAAAAATACTGCAGAAAAAGGTGATGCTTGATATTGATCAGATGTATAATGCCTTCTTAACTGACTGTGATGAAATTTAATAATCTCAGAAATAATTCTAATGTGTCAAGATTTTCTTGAAAGTATGGGAAATAAAGGAGCTTTTTTACCTCCTGGGATATATGATCTTTAATTAAGTTATTGTCTTTCTGGAAAATTCAGTCAGAGAGAAGTAATATCATACGTCCTCAAAATGCTTACTGGTTTAATAGATCAAATGGTGAAATAGCGTTTTGCTTTAGATGCAGACAAGCTCTTGAGCTCCTCCAGCATGTTTAGTGTTCTTTCCTAGCTGCTCCATGTAATAATGTATTGCAGGGTCATTACTGACGTTTTTATCTGGTAGATTACCCTGTTAACCTGGCATTCCAATACATTGTCATGTTCTAGCAAAAAGGCAGGACATTATGAAAGAGCACTTCAGCACACCTATCTGTTCAGCACACAAGCACATTGTGGTTTTCATTTTATTTTACTATTTTGTAGGATTGCATTGATGTGGGTTGGTGGGAAGGAGAACTCAATGGCAGACGAGGTGTGTTTCCTGACAATTTTGTCAAGCTTCTTCCTTCTGATTTTGAAAAAGAGGTAAGCAATGTATTCTTTCATTTTCACTTTAGAATACAGAATGAAAGTGGAGTTGAAAGAAATCCTCTTTCAGATATGTTATTTTGACAAGTATTTACTTCTAACTTAAACAAAAAAAAAATTAAAGAAAACAAATTTCTGGGTTACAAAGCATCTATGAAGAGAACGTGTGGCACTCAAAGTCGTATTATGGAGTTTCTCTGAAGGGTTTGATTAGCCTATCCGGTCAGTCCACCTCCACTGTGTTGCTCTGAAGGCCCTCTGTCTTACGTCCTAAGTTAGAGAGAGAGAGGAACTGGAGGTCCCCGGGTGATTTGCTGAGTCAGGTAATGCAATGATGACCAGAATTGTTAGCCTTTCTCCATTGTTTTTGTGGTGAAATTATATAAAAGTTAGTGTACCACCTGCATACTGATTGCCGGCAGTCAAGCACTTTTCCAGAATGAAAAGGGTGAAATGTTAACTGAAATTTGAAAGACAGCAGTGAGCTTTTGGTATCTCAGGGTTATATTTCTTTACTTCTCTCAGAATCATTAAGAGAGAAGGTATAAAATCTATGCAGAAGCTTTTTCAGCTTCTATTTATTTGAAAGAGATGACATGGTTACTTGCCAAACAATATTTAGAAATCCTGCAGCTTCCTGGAAGAAAGTAATGGATTACTTCCCCCAAAAGTCCATTCCATTTTTAGTAACCTTTTCAGTCATCAGTGGGATATTACGAGCTTGCAATCAGGCTTTTGATGAGTATTTCACAGTGACAGTGTAAGCCTTCTGTGATAAAACCGAGACTTACTGACACTGAGCTTCAATCTTTGGTAATAAAATTGGATGCCGGAGGCAAAAATTAAATAACTTGGAAAGCTTAATAAAAGAACTATTAAACCACTCACAGAAACTAACACGATAATTATTGAAAATGAAGGTAGAAGAGCAGCAAAAACTGTGGGAGATGAAAATGCAATTCCATAGCAGATTGGATATCCTGGCTTTAGGCCTAGTAATAAAAGAAGGTAATTTCCAGAAGAGGCAGAAATCATAAACCTTAAGACATAGAGAGCCTATTACAGAAGAAAAAAAATCTTTACTCTTATCCACTTTTTTTGTGGTGGAATTTATTCAGTCTTTTTGAACTTATAAATTATATATCTTTAGGTGTTTTTTTTTCTTTTGAGTATGATGAATATAACTTGTAGAATAAATTAAATATTCGGACATTTAGAAATTGCAGCTAGCTTGCTGTAAATGTGGAGAATAAAATTTTATGAATTTTTACAATGGCACAGATCTGGCCACATGAGTAAGTAACTCTTAGGACTATGCACTGTCTGTCTTCGCTTGAATTAATGCTAAAAGGGAAGGAAATGGATACTTTTTCAGTGGTTTTGTCAGGTATTTTCTAATGTGATCCAGAAACCTTGGATTCCATCCCATGGTCTGAAAGTATTTGTTGCAGTAGTTCTTACACTTGTTGAACAAAAGCTTGGGATCTTTTCCTGTCTCCTTGTTCAGTCCCCAATTTTTCCAATCCTGATTCTTCTCCACACATGGCAATTTGTCCCAGGACTTTTCTGTTCACTGCCTCATCCCAGTCTCCACCCCGCAAGTGGTCTCAATTACAGGATTTTCCCCTGAGCTCACTACCTGAGACTAAATCACCATCTGGATTTACTTTCTATCACTACACCCAATTTCTTTATCCAGCTTGTTTTCCTCTCCCACCTCACTCTTTGTCCCTGCTCTCTAATTTTGTTCTCTTCTTGTCCAGCCAATCCTGGTTTGCTTTCTGTTCGCTTCACTTCTACTCTGTCTCTATCACCTTCTCGATTATCTCATCCAGCCACAGACCCTTGTAATTCCTCCTTGCTTCTCCATGTTTCCCTCAGCAGTCTTAAGGCTCCTTCACTCTACCTCCTTTCTGATCTTTGTCTGCCTTTTTGAAACAATGTATTTCCCTCATCAACTTCCAGTTAAAGCCACCTTGTCTAATGAACCATAGGATTGTTTCTCCTTTGTTTTTATCTACATCAGTGTTTTAGTTTTAATATGAAAAGTGGGATTTGTAGTGAATCTCTCACTTGTCCATCTGCACTTAGTGTGCTTTGGTTTGTCTCAAAGTTAAGTCTCAGGGGACATGAGCTAGACTCCTTTCATATGAGAACTAAGACAAAAGATGTGCTAAAGGAGTGCACCTCATATATTCCAGCTGCTGGACAGTCAATGGGATCAGACTTACACCACTCCAGAATAAAACCCCAAATGTTTGTATCGTGCTGTTGGATCCTCAGCGCCAACTATTTCACTCTGCAGCCATTATTAACCAAACCCCCAATTGCTATCACAAGACATTCATTGTCCCTGCCTTCTTTCCTTTCTACGTTTTCTGCACTTTTCCGTATTCAGACCTTGAACCATGTTGCCTAAATCCTTGCAGAAGTGTCTCTGAGAGTATAAGGGACTCACTGTTTTAGTCACTGGCTGGCAGCAGTCAGGCTAGAGAAGATCATTCTGAGCTCCTGAGTTCTTGGCCACAGCTTTCTCAGGTTGATGACAGGAGGTGATCTGGTGAGGATAAGGTGGTAGGAGAAACCTGAGGCTTGCAAGATGGCAACTTGAGTTTTAAGCTGTTAGGCTTACTCAGTCTGTGCAAAACTGGTATTTATTTTTTTTCCAGAGATGAATACCTTTGCTAGATTTGAGAGAGATCCCCAGGAAGGGTGAGTGGCAAGGGCTCAGCCTTCACGGAAAACCTGCTCCCTTGTCAACATTCAGACTAAGACTTGAGAGTTCTAGGGCAGAGGCTGAACCTAGTTACTGCAAGTGAGCAAAACAATTGATCTTTCTTGAAAGGAGGTGAAAATATATATAGAAAATAATAGGGGGGGAAATCAACATGAGTTTGATAGAAAATATCAACTTAAACGGTTGACTGAAATTTGGCAAAGTTATGCATATCTGGAAATATCATCTTGTAGATAGTTCCACACAACAATATACAGTGTTGCATAGCCAGCAATGTAGTGACAGTGATTGTGATCAAATAAGGTCTTTCTCAGAAAAATGGTGGACATATGAAGAAAACAATTATTAATTATTAATTTTTACTTTGGCTTTATTCTCAATAATTTTTATTATTATTTTTTTTTAAGAGTGAGAGTTAAGGTATGTCATCTGATCTGGCATGGTGCTCCATTTATTTTTGTTTTCATTCCAAGCTATATATGGTGAATGCCAGTATGATGTGTGTGTGTGGACACACACATTGACACAGAAGAAAAGCCACTTCTCCTGTAGCCGTAGAAGAGAAATGGTTCTGTCACTGGTTTGGTAGTCATGTTACTCAGCCATACCATTACAGATCTATTAGAAAAATGGTCATAACAGAGAAGGTAAAAGTAAAAAAGTACAGATTGGTGGGAATAATTTATCTCATTTCACCAAACATCTAAAACTCTAACTGTCTTTCACAACTGGAGCTATAAATGAAATGAGTGAATAAAATGTAACCTTTGCAGCATTTCCTGTGTTCTGCATTTTTGCCCCATTTATGAGTCTAAAAAAACCAAACACTTCAGGTTTTGCCACATCTATCTATTTTTTTGTGTTTGTTTTTTCCAAAATGGGTTGGAAAATTTACAAGATTAAATTTTAAATAAATAGGTTTCTTCAGTAAACCAAAAGTTATGTATATCTCTAATCTCAAGACACATAAACTGGGCTTTTATTTTTCCCAGCAGGACATTTCAATTTCAAAAGTAGAAAAATTTCATTTTATTTGTCAGTGCTATTTTCTCTCTTCAAATTAATTTTAATGAAGTTATTTCAGGGGAAATACATGACAGATCTGTATCTCAGTCTTGTAATTATTAATGTTAAACAATGTATGATTAACTCCAGCCTTCATATGAATGAGATTTACAGGCATTTTGAAGCAATTTGTTTTCTTCTGTTATTAAATTTTAGAGACCGAAGAAACCACCACCTCCATCAGCTCCTATCATCAAACAAGGATCAGGTAAGGTGCAGCTGATTTTGTACAGCACATGTCAGTCTAAATTATGTGTGTTCAATTTTATGTAGAACTCATCTGTATCACAATTGATAAGAAGGAGATGTCTAGACAACAACTAATAAATCAGAAGCAAATTGCAAAAAGATGATAACCCTGAAAGACTGTGGTGTGCTCTTTAAATGTATTGCAGGCAACCATCTGCACCATTTTAAAATAATATATTTTGCCCCTTAAACATGTCAATTTGGAATGAGTGTGATACTTCAGTTTTTAAAAGTTCTCCTCGTCCATTCCTTCACTGAAGTTGATTGTGCACATGTCTTTGCAGTATAGAGCCAATATGTTGGAGTCTAATAATACCTGCAGGATGAAAATGTATTCACTTTACACCTGCAGATCTGATTTATTCTAGAGATAAAGAGCTTTTTTGTGTATCTATAAGGTAGCGTCAACTAACTTGGCTGTAATACAGTGGCCCCATCTGGGTTGCAGTCTAGATCTTACAGATCTACATGAATGCTGGAGGTGGCTGGCTGTCTCCAGGTTCTATGCCATAGTTAGATTTGTTGGTTTTCAATACTTTATAGCCATAAGTATAAAACTAAAAGGAGTTCTCCTGAATCTGGTTATGTAGATAATAGTATTGCAAGTATATGAAGTGGCTGATGATGTTTTCCAAACAGGTGAGTGCTAGCAAAGCTGGTTTCGGAATACGTTAGACTGAAAATAATATAAATACTGAGCAATGTATGTAATGAGCACTTTTATTTGTAGTCTTAAAATGAACTCTCAAAATTTTCAGAAGTGCCTGGATGAGTTATTTTTTTCCATGAAACTTAGAAACAGTTAAAGTATCTATGCACTTGACAGTTCTGACCTCAGAAACCAAATTCCTGTACCATTCATGTAAAGTCACAAATCACGAGGCATGGGATTTTCTCAGAGTTTTCATTTGTATTGCAGTTGTGGTGGAAACATAACTATGGCTGGAATTCTTTAATCCCTTAACTCTACGTGGTTTGTTAAAATTCTGCAGCAGCACTGCCGCTTCCCCCACTGCTTTAAAAAAACAAAATGAACACGTCCAATCTAGCCAGATTATTTTTCTTGTTGCTGTGGTCTGTTCCAGCTTTCAGTGCTTTAAAAAGTAAATTTCCCTCTCCAACAGTCTTGATCTATTAATAGAAGAACAAGTTACACCAGTGTACAATTTACTGTGAATCAATAGGCTATAATTTAACTAGTTTGAATTTGTCAAGGAGTTCTTTGACTACAGAATCATGACTATAAATATTTGGTTTGCTTATTGACACCCATGGTTTATTCTTCACTCTGTCTTGAGACTCCTAAAAACATAGATTTGATTTTAAGATCAGTAAGCGTCCAGAGAGAACAGTATAACTTTGCCATCTAGTGGTGATTGCACACTGAAGATGTCTTAGTGGCTGCCTGACACGTGTTTTGGAAAAGCTCTATAAAATGTTATGTTTCTTTCAATTTCTACTAGTTAGAGAATAATCCTTTTAATAGGTTTGTACCTGTTTGCATCCAATGCATTAGCCGTGTCACCATAGCAGGATAATTGGCCCATTTTCAGAGGGAAAAGGATGCATAAATTATGCAGACAATTTGATTAAGGCCATCTAAGTCTGTGGCAAAGCCAAGGCTATTGCTATTCTTTGTCTTCATACTTGGTCTTTGACAAGTCCTGTGTGATTATGCACAAGAGTTTCTGCTGATATCTCTTTGGAGGTGTAAATCATCCTATGTTTATTACCATCCTGACATCCTCTACTGTGTCCAATTATCACCTTACCGAGATAACACTCTATTTTACTACATCCCTATGTCAGGCCTTACTGTTGATAGTAGGTAACAATTTCCAGTGATTTTTCTGCATATTTAGCCAGTCATAGCATGATGAAAAATTGAGAACTGTCAGTTGCAGCCTAAATAATTAAATATCAGTATTTTCTGTTCTAATGCAGAGTGTAAAATCATAGCAGAGAATTGGAATTGGTCTTTGTAGTACAAGCAGTACATATGTAAAGGAGATGTCTAGTTTGTATTATAGTATAGCCAGAAGTTTGGCTGTATTTCCAAATTCTGCACAGCAGTAGACTGCCAGGGCCGTCTGTGCTGGGCAACTTTACAAACTAAGGTGAAAACTGCAGAAACAAAGTTAGGAGCACAAGTCCCTTACATAGTCATTGAAAAGCAGTAGGCATTTCACTGGGTAGCTGGGATAGGCAATACAACTGTGCCCAGAGTGGTGGGTGAGAATACTCTGTTGAGTCCCTCTGGGAGCTGGTATGGAGTTCACCAGAGCTTACGTGCAGGTGACCTTCTGCTGGCAGCTAAGGCAGGATCATGGTTAATTTGGGGGTCACAACCCAAGTGGGGAGCACACCTGAGCCTGAGAGCTCCTAAGTGTTTGTAGGCTCATGGTTTGATACATGGCCTGAGAGTGTCCTCCTGTGTGTTAATGATGACTGTTAATCTTACTGTAATTAGGTATATAGACTTGTGTCTCTTTTTTTCTTGAACACACTGGTATGTGCGAGATTATCAATATGTTGACTTGTGCTTTGCATAACTTGTGTTTAGAAAGGCTGTTTCTAGCAACAGTTTCTCCTCTCAGGAGTGAAGTATTTTTCATAGAATCAATTAGGGTGGAAAAGACCCTTAAGATCGTTGAATCCAACTCTAAGATGGCAATTCAGTATTATTTATTGACATAAGTGATACAAGCGTTGCCTGTCCAACAGCACAGTTATATAAAGAAACAATGGCCAGTGATCACTACCGATGAGCAATTTGCACTGATGAATACTGATTTCTAGGAACCAGCTGCAGAAGAGAGTTGCAACAGCACATTTAGAAAATGTAAATGTACTGGAGAACTGCATATAATAGAATAGATTGAAGCAAAAAATTGCCTTGTGTTCCCTGCCCTGCCATCTCTGCTTTTCTTGGATGTCATCTACTGTAATTTTTATTGAAATACTAATAGTGTTACCTAAAGCAGTTTTCAACACGACTACGTTGAAATGGCATTAGCACCTAGTAGTTAGCCAATATCCAGTAAAGCATTTCTTATAATAGGGGGATTGCATTGTGTGTGTGCCAGGAAATTTTTGCAAAATCTTCCCGTTGTTGGTGCCACGAGTTCCCGTATTCCTTGTAGCAACAGAAGTCAGTATGTCAGGGTCTCTAGTACAGAGGCAGAAGGCGGCAGAGGCTTACAGCTCCAGGCCAAAAGCTGTCAATTACAATAGTCATGCAGAATACTGTCAGTACCACAGTTCTCATCCTTCTAATTTGTGGAAGTGCACAGCTAGTACTAGAGGTGAAAAAGACGGGGGGGGGTTATGTTAATGTAAAATAAGCCCTGTATATTCGTCTATATTTCTGTTGTCAGAAATGCCCAATTAATTGATTTATTCCTAATGATCCTCCACACTGTTGAATTGGTCTTCACTTAAGTATGTCTACAATGGTAAAGGATGTGTCCCCATTTAAAAAGCTGTAGTTACTGAATTATTTTTTTTTTCACAGAATGGTCTGAAAGTGCCTATTCGTTTGAGGTGCACGCATTGGAAGCTGTGAACTTGACTGTGAAAACATGAACATCCAATTGCTTTTTTTGTCATTATGGTATAAGCAAATCATAGAATGGTTTGGGTTGGAAGGGACATTAAAGACCATCTAGTTCCAACCCCCCTGCCATGGGCAGGGACACCTCCCACTAGACCAGGCTGCTCAAAGCCCCATCCAGCCTGGCCTTGAACTCTTCTAGGGATGGGGCATCCACAACTTCCTTGAAACTAGATTTATGTTCAGTTTTAGCAAGACATTTTCAAATTGGAGAATGTAAAAAGCCCAAGAGAGGGAAAAATTAAATCTTAGGTGGCCATATATGCTGTTCTTTTGGCTTGTTCAAAATTCCAAATTTTCTTTTTTTTGACAGGTACCACAGATCGGAAGCTTGAAATCAAAAAGGTGCCTCCTGAAAGGCCAGAATGTCTTCCTAATCGAACAGAAGAAAAAGGTATGAAATGTGCTTTCCTGTCTGCTCTTTGCAGAGAGACAGGGGAAATGGAACCAATGCACATCCTCATTTCCCAGTCCCTGTTTTCATTAAGTATACTGTTTGGATGTTTATTTCCCCCTCTGTTAGATCTGTGATGATATGCATTTTGGAAAGGATCTCATTGCTGCTTTTGGGCTAAATTCAGGGTATTCAATTGTACCAATGCAGAGCTGTTAAGTACCTGCAGCCTCAACCGAAGTCAAGGGGAGATATGCTCTCAATACATAAAATACTGTCTAAAGCTCTGTGCTCAGTAAAATCCGGGTCCTTGATTAAGTAAGAGACTGCAGGTTAGTGCGTACTTTTTTTTCTTAACATCTATATGCCTTGGTTCTCTAGTTAAAAGCAGAGTTGGTGGTTTTCCTGCATCACAGAGGGGTTTTGTGAAGATATAGTCATTAATGCTTATGAATCAGCCCATTATTATAGTCACAAAAGTCATAGGCACGCCTGTGAAGAAATGAAAAAATTCTGTCTTCAAAGCCAGGTTTGAACATTGCAAGAAATGGGGCACAGTACCACACAGAGCAGTGACAAGCAAATTAAACCTTTAATGGTTTCATTGAGCATTCTGAACAGTTTGGGGAAAATAGTTACATTGATTCTCTAATTGAAGATGGGATCGAGTTTCATACGTTTAAGTGGATTATTAGGTTATAGAGACAAGTTTGTTTATTGGATTTCTTAACTTTTAAGTATTCGAACTTGGACTCTTTTAAAAGGCATGTGTATGCACATGACTAAATGTATAATATGTAGTTACAATTTAGTGCCAGATCATTCAGGCTTTGCACCAAGATCTGTTTCTGGATATACATCTTAGCAATCTGACAGGTGTTTTAGCACTTTCATCTATATATGTTTACTTCTGGTTACGTGCACTACTTCTCATGGTTATCTTAGCAATAAAACCCTTTGCTTTCCATTTTTGGATTTACACAGCCAACTGTCAAAACGGTGGAGGAAGTTTAAATATGTTACTGTCCCATGGTATAAATATCTATAACTCTTCTAAATGTTGAAAAGAGGCTGTAGGAGTCATGCCTACATTTCTGGAGTACCGGGGAGTGGCAGGAATTGTTCAGTGTGGTGTGGCAGCCGGGGTGGCACAGGAACGTTCTTTATGCTGTGTGTTGGTACTGCCTGGCCCGTCTCTCATACATAGTTTAGATTCTTGGACACTGACGCACTATAAATTATCATAGGAGTAAGCGTGCAAAAATTACACAATATGCTGGAAAAGCTTCAATGCTGCAGAGGACCCAATGATTGCATCAACTGAAAGTGTACTGAAAAAGGGTAGATGCCTGTGAACAACAGTCACTTACTGGACTATTCCAAATCTAATGTGGATTGTGTTTCTGGTGATTTATTCCATGATCCTCTCAGACTGAAACCTAGAACCTGTTAAGCAATACCTCTTGCATGTATACAGAGGTGTTATATTCATGACGTATCATAGACACTGTTGTCAAGGGAAGTGGGGTGTTGACATAGTAGGATACAGAGAGCAAAACTTTGATCCCTTTGAGAGTTTTGTCCTTTCTTTAAGAAGAATCATATTTTCCATGGTGTGGCAAACGGGTTTACATGTTTGTTTTGTAGTGTGAATTTAGAGCATATTATTTACAAGAGTTATTCATGTGTATTGTACTTTACATACTCACAAGCACTGCATATTTGGCATTGAATATTAGTATGGTGGCACTTCTAACTATGCATAATCAGTTCTGCAAATGATCCAGTTTTTCATTGGCAAGCTGAAAAATTCAGCATATAAGCCTGTGCTTAAAAACCTAAATAAAAGGTCTGATTTTTCCAAGGGGTTTACATCCTGCCAAACCGCTAAATTTTAATGCTTGTATTTTCATTTAATTGTAGTTCACTTGAAATACACTTACCCCCCCCACCCCAGGAATGGTATTTCTGTGTTTGTTCAAGAGATGTTAAGAATATCCAGCATAATTTATTTCTATGACCTTCTAACTTAATATTGTTTTATATTAGAATTTGATATAAGTTGTGCTCATGGGAAATTATTCCATATGGTAGGTAAGTTTTTGCCATTCTTATTTTTTACACTTGGAAATCAGCAAGTTAATAAAATTAAAAATAGCGTTCCCATTCAGACACTGCGCACGCATTTCAACCATGAGGAATTACAGGCAGAGCAGTCAGGCAGGGCAAACAGCTGATTTGTGGTAAACATGTTATTTCAAATAAAGAATGATATAGGACCGACGTGGAGAGGAGATAGGCTTTTTCTTTGTACACAGTGTATCTACAGTTGAAGATTTCTTGTTTAATTGTAGACTTGTGAGTGCAAATGAATTCCACTTAATAATATCCGTGTTCTTTTTTTCTGGAAATAATTGATTTAAAGAAAGATCAGAGAGAGAGCAAAAACAGTTAGACTTGCAGAAGCCTTCAGTTCCTGCTATACCTCCGAAGAAACCTCGGCCACCCAAAGCAAATTCTGCGAATAGACCTGGTACCTTGCCCCCGAGACGACCAGAAAGACCAGTTGTGCCTGTGACTCATACAAGGTATTGTTTTTCCCCTGTCCAGTGCTCTTGGGATTAGTGGAAAAACCACACATTTAAAGAACTTAGATTTTACAGTTAGTGTCACAATTTATTTCACGGTAAACTGTATTTAAAGAACAAAAAAAAAAAGAAAAAAGAAAAGCTTTCTTGTCGTCTGGCTGGATCATAAGTATCTTCTCAAGATTAACAGTCTGAGACTGTTCATTACTAATTAATTTCTACTGATGAACACACCATTAACTGCAACGTCATAGTTTCCAGTGCAGAATATGTGGGAAATACCTGCATCAGTATGTTGCGCTGATGTTGACTTTCTCAGTTTAACTCAAATTACTCTAGCTTAGCTGGGGCACTAAGTCAGTGCAAAAGCTTGGATTGTACTGAGGAACAGCATTAGACAATGCACGTTTCAAATACTATCAGCTTGGTTTCCGTCTGTTTTCTGTGATCATTTTACATCAATTTTTAGCAAAATACATGTGTATGTGTCTTCATAGAATGTTCTTTAAGCTGGTGCCTCTGCATAATACTGCTGTCAAGTATTTATGCTCTAATGTGGGTTGTTATTCTACAGTTACATGATGCTCTTTATCAGAGGTGGTTACAGCCTTTGAGGAGCACTGAGGAATTGGACTTGCCAACACAACTCCATTTAATCTCTGCCAGAGCTTGGAAAAGCAGAGGTTGCAGAAATTAAAGCCTGCAGTCTTAATCAAGTCTAGATGGCTACATTAGTCATCAGCATCTGGGTTGTGCACTGTAGACTTCCTTTATGCATAGCGGCTAGAAATAGGTGAAAACCAGAAAAAAGCAGTTACTTAAAATGGGCAAGCTGCACATCTTACAGCTCGAATATAGGCATTGAAATAATTTTACTATTGTACTGTTAGAAAAATTATCTGCCATTGAACTACTGGAGTTCAAGTATGCTAATGGTTCATTAAATACCAGAATTGGAGTATAGGGTAGAGTGGAATAAAATAGAAATCCTAGACGTTGATTCCCCTCATTCCTCCACATATGTTTCATTAAGTGCTCTGAGTGTGAAATCTGAGACACATAAAATAAAAAAATGGTGCCTGCCTTGTGCTGACAGTTTCATCTTACTGAAGTGCTTTGTGTGCATCTCTGAGAACTTCCCCGTCTACCCAGGTGCTATTGCCACAACTTCTTTTGGACTTCTTGGCTTTGCACATGCTTGCCCTGTTGTTCCAAAATATAGCCCACACCTGCTGGTCACTTGGGCATGCTTGGAAAAGCAAGTATTTGCTGCGACCTTTAGATTTAGCTAAGTGATGTCTTCTTGGCAAGACCAATACATACCCTAGTGTTCTGGTCACTGGCTTGGCATGCAACGGGGTAGCTAGTCTTTTGTTCTATCCTTTGCCTGGAATATTTTAAACATATTATAAATATTTTAAACATTTAGAATTGTGGAGGGGTGTTTCATTTCTCTTCTGTTTTCCTTTTTTCTAAGTAAAAAATTGCATAAATAAACCTTGCATTTTTAAAGGTATCTCAGTTTTCATGTTAACAAAGTGAAAAAGCAGATCTAAACAGTAACCCTGTTATGTTTTTAATTGTCCAAACTGTGCTACGTCTAGCACAGAAAAAAACGGTTCTTTCTTTTTGTCTAATACTATTATATTTGAAAGAATTTTACTTGTAACAGTAGTTAGGTTACAACTTAGAAAGAAAGTTGGTTTTTAAGATGATGATGATGCATGTTGATGATAACAGCGCCAGCAGTTTCCCTATGATTTTCTTTATCAGCTAATTCAAATTAATGGGTTTATTTCATATAGCTGTTCTGCCTGATAAACTCTAACTTGTAAGGGTGTCTTATAGGAAGAGGGCAGAAAGTTCACATAATGAAATAATCCATGGAATACACTTTGAATTACTTGAATAATTAAGAAATGTGAAACTTCAAATGGAAGCAGTCACTTCAATAAAGGTGGTTTGTTTTTAAATCAGTTCAGTTTAATAAGATAGTAAATATTTGTTAAGACCTGCTGGTATCCATTTCCTGAATCTGAAAAACCTAAAGCAATTCGAATAAAAATTGAACCAGCAGAATTTTTGCTGACCTGTCGTGATTTAACCCCAATGGGCAGCTCAGCCCCACCCAGCCGTTCGTTCACTCACTCCCCCGCAGTGGGATGGGCAAAAGTGAGAAAACTCGTGGGTTGAGACAAAGACAGTTAAACAGATAAAGCAAATGCTGCACGTGCAAGCAAAGCAAAATAGGGAGTTCATTCACTGCTTCCCGTTGGCAGGCAGGTGTTCCGCCATCCCCAGGAAGGCAGGGCTTCATCACAGGTAGTGGTGACTTGGAAGACAAATGCCATAACTCCGAACATCCCCCTCTTCCTCCTTCTTCCCACAGCTTTTATTGCTGAACAGGACCTCATATGACATGGGATATCCCTTTGGTCAGTTGGGGTCAGCTGTCCTGCCTGCATCCCCTCCCAGCTTCTTGTGTACCCCCAGCCTGGTCACTGTTGGGGCAGCATGAGAAAGAGAGAATGCCTTGACACTGTGTAAGCACTGGTCGGCAATAACCAAAACACCCCTGTGTAATCAACACTGTTTTCATCACAAATCCAGAACATAGCACCATGCCCGCTGCTGTAAAGAAAATTAACTCCATCGCAGCCAAAACTAGTACATGATCCTGGGGAAAAAATTGCTGTAGTTATAAAATGANTTGGACTTGCCAACACAACTCCATTTAATCTCTGCCAGAGCTTGGAAAAGCAGAGGTTGCAGAAATTAAAGCCTGCAGTCTTAATCAAGTCTAGATGGCTACATTAGTCATCAGCATCTGGGTTGTGCACTGTAGACTTCCTTTATGCATAGCGGCTAGAAATAGGTGAAAACCAGAAAAAAGCAGTTACTTAAAATGGGCAAGCTGCACATCTTACAGCTCGAATATAGGCATTGAAATAATTTTACTATTGTACTGTTAGAAAAATTATCTGCCATTGAACTACTGGAGTTCAAGTATGCTAATGGTTCATTAAATACCAGAATTGGAGTATAGGGTAGAGTGGAATAAAATAGAAATCCTAGACGTTGATTCCCCTCATTCCTCCACATATGTTTCATTAAGTGCTCTGAGTGTGAAATCTGAGACACATAAAATAAAAAAATGGTGCCTGCCTTGTGCTGACAGTTTCATCTTACTGAAGTGCTTTGTGTGCATCTCTGAGAACTTCCCCGTCTACCCAGGTGCTATTGCCACAACTTCTTTTGGACTTCTTGGCTTTGCACATGCTTGCCCTGTTGTTCCAAAATATAGCCCACACCTGCTGGTCACTTGGGCATGCTTGGAAAAGCAAGTATTTGCTGCGACCTTTAGATTTAGCTAAGTGATGTCTTCTTGGCAAGACCAATACATACCCTAGTGTTCTGGTCACTGGCTTGGCATGCAACGGGGTAGCTAGTCTTTTGTTCTATCCTTTGCCTGGAATATTTTAAACATATTATAAATATTTTAAACATTTAGAATTGTGGAGGGGTGTTTCATTTCTCTTCTGTTTTCCTTTTTTCTAAGTAAAAAATTGCATAAATAAACCTTGCATTTTTAAAGGTATCTCAGTTTTCATGTTAACAAAGTGAAAAAGCAGATCTAAACAGTAACCCTGTTATGTTTTTAATTGTCCAAACTGTGCTACGTCTAGCACAGAAAAAAACGGTTCTTTCTTTTTGTCTAATACTATTATATTTGAAAGAATTTTACTTGTAACAGTAGTTAGGTTACAACTTAGAAAGAAAGTTGGTTTTTAAGATGATGATGATGCATGTTGATGATAACAGCGCCAGCAGTTTCCCTATGATTTTCTTTATCAGCTAATTCAAATTAATGGGTTTATTTCATATAGCTGTTCTGCCTGATAAACTCTAACTTGTAAGGGTGTCTTATAGGAAGAGGGCAGAAAGTTCACATAATGAAATAATCCATGGAATACACTTTGAATTACTTGAATAATTAAGAAATGTGAAACTTCAAATGGAAGCAGTCACTTCAATAAAGGTGGTTTGTTTTTAAATCAGTTCAGTTTAATAAGATAGTAAATATTTGTTAAGACCTGCTGGTATCCATTTCCTGAATCTGAAAAACCTAAAGCAATTCGAATAAAAATTGAACCAGCAGAATTTTTGCTGACCTGTCGTGATTTAACCCCAATGGGCAGCTCAGCCCCACCCAGCCGTTCGTTCACTCACTCCCCCGCAGTGGGATGGGCAAAAGTGAGAAAACTCGTGGGTTGAGACAAAGACAGTTAAACAGATAAAGCAAATGCTGCACGTGCAAGCAAAGCAAAATAGGGAGTTCATTCACTGCTTCCCGTTGGCAGGCAGGTGTTCCGCCATCCCCAGGAAGGCAGGGCTTCATCACAGGTAGTGGTGACTTGGAAGACAAATGCCATAACTCCGAACATCCCCCTCTTCCTCCTTCTTCCCACAGCTTTTATTGCTGAACAGGACCTCATATGACATGGGATATCCCTTTGGTCAGTTGGGGTCAGCTGTCCTGCCTGCATCCCCTCCCAGCTTCTTGTGTACCCCCAGCCTGGTCACTGTTGGGGCAGCATGAGAAAGAGAGAATGCCTTGACACTGTGTAAGCACTGGTCGGCAATAACCAAAACACCCCTGTGTAATCAACACTGTTTTCATCACAAATCCAGAACATAGCACCATGCCCGCTGCTGTAAAGAAAATTAACTCCATCGCAGCCAAAACTAGTACATGATCCTGGGGAAAAAATTGCTGTAGTTATAAAATGAGTCTCATGAGATTTCCATGACAGAGGGTATTTTTCTATTCTGAATAAGTGGCCTGCATCTTATGCATCTCACTGACTTTTTGTGGCGATGAATGTTTTTCCATTTAAATATAATCCTCCTTCCTTGGAGGCAGGTTAGGGCTTCAAGAGTAATAGGAGAGATAAAAAACCATGTGGGACAGAGAATAGCTGTCAATTTGCTCCAGAGGCTTCACAGTTTATTTAGACATACCTGTGATTATACCATTTACCGATGAGTCAATTCTCTGGAGTAGGCAAGCCATAAAGACCTACAGAAAGGGCATTTTTACAATCAGTCTAAACCAATCTGTGTCCATGCTGCTACTGACAGGGGCAGGTTCCCTCTCCTGGCAGCCCATTCCCGCAGCCTCCCTTATGTTAGCACCAGCAGCCATCCAGCCATATGGGTCAGGGAGCTGCTCCAGATGGCAATTAATCAGTTTGCAGGGGGATTTCTATTAGTGTGGGCTTTCTTTCAGGCTGATAATTTGTCCGGTCCAGCTGACAGCCTATCTGCATGGGCACGAGCAGAGGGAGGGAGATGCTGTGACCAAGGCGGCATGGCTTCATTCCTTTCACAACAGTATGGATGTAGATTGGCATAATAAGCCAGTTGATTCTTTTGACAACAGAGTGGGGTTTTTTGTGGGGTTGATGTCATATATTTTGGTGTCTTTTATAGTCAAATGGTAAATGTTGTGACATTCAGCCCTGAATCACACCATCCTAAGAATCTCCTCCAAAACTGTACTCACACATTTCCTAGAGCGCTTCCAACTCACATGGTTCTCTCAGTTTGCTGGGAAATACATGTGTGCAAAACAGAGTATGCAGTCAGATGCTCATTGCCCCATCATCCAAGAAACTTACAGATTTACAAATATATAAGCAATTTTTTAACAAAAGTTAAAGACCAAAAGATAAGAAAACTAATTGATCAGGTAGATCACTTGGAGAACACTCTTACTAATAATCTTGCCAATTAATACATTTTTCTAGGAATGTGTTAAATTCCTTCATGTTTCCTTCATGGCACAAACTGCCTGCCATATTGATAGCTGTGTAGGACTAGTTTGTTTTTCAGGTCATAAACTGGTTGCCTGTCTTTCTTAGTTCATAGAATACTTGTCACCCTACCACAGTGTTTAACTGGATGTATGTTCACTTAATCTGTGACTTCCTCTGGTTTTTAACACCAATTTTCAGGCTCTTTATCACAGCCTTCCTGAAGTCTGAAATAGGGTTTCCAACCACTTTGTGTATTGCTCATAAACTGCTGCCATGAGTTGAGGTTCAGGCCATCTGTCGTCAGCTTATGGCATCAAAAGCAGAGACAAATGAAAAAATCAACGAGATTCAGGAGTTCGCAATGTATTTTACTGTCAATGGCTAATTATTGCTGTTCATAGAAATGCACATCTGCCTGGGTTGTTTCAGGGACAGATCTATATTTTTACCCATAATTTGGATACCTTACCATATATCATAAATGTTACAGCACTACTCTGGGAATAGTCATTGTGGAAAAACTATGATATTTGTTAGTTGACCTGATAATTATGGTAATCATTGCATTAATCGGACAGTTGTTATCACAGTAAATGTCACAGGGACACAGGGATTTGTCTGTGTGACTTATGCAATGCCAAGTTACTCGCCTACCACTGGCGAGTGGTATTTTTTAATTAATTATTTCAATAGTCAGATTATTTTAGTAAACTTGAGTGGTTGTGGGATATAAAGTTCTACGAAGAGAGAAAAATCACGTTGCTTATGTTTGAGCTCCTGTTTGATTTAAAAATAGTTCCTCTGTATAAAGTATCACAACTCTTGACACTTGCCTATTCCAAAGACATTTTCAGACAGACTAGGTGATCTTGTTTCTTTGGACCTGTGGAAACAATATTCATAGTCTAATCTCATAAGCAGCATGCATAAATAAATCCTCTAAGTAAAGATCTTCTTTTGGTGGAAGAGCTGCATTTATGAGTAAATACTAGGAACTGCTGAAATGCACAATGCTAGCTTGAGGTTCTCTCCCTTTCTGCGGTATTCTAGATCTGCCATTGCTATAGTTTATGCAAGCCAATTAATTAGAAACAATTACAAATAAGGATGTCCCTTTGCCCTTAGATTTCCTTCATGTTAAGATGCTGTGAACATCTGAAGAATTACTCAGGACGCTACGGTGTCTAAAATAGGCTTTTTTGACAGGTGTTAAGGAGAAATGAGATAAGGTTAATCCATACAGCATGTCTTCTTACTGGAGATTGCTCTCTGACACATTGCCATTACTCTGGTGCTACAAAGGAAGAATATTTCCCTCTCTCATTATTAATTGCAACGTATCTATCAATTTACTGTAACCCACACAAAAACTCCAATAAAATATCTCCTCTTCTTGATCCAAATGTAGGAGTGATAGTCCAAAAGTGGAATTAGTGGGCAGTACAGTGTCCGGCACTCTAGAGAAAGACGCCTCTGAAAGAAGCAATGACATCGGTAAGTTACAGTGCTTTTTATAGTTTGCCTAAGAAATGTATAGTGTAAATCTCTGCTTTGTAGTGACTTTGTTATGATCCAAAAGGCAGATTGAGGATTTGGCAATGAATGTGCATTTATATCAAATTTTAACTGCAGGATTCAAGGATCATTTCTGCTCTACTTAAAATTAAGTTTTGTTGGGGTTTTCTGTTTAAAAAGAATTTTAAAAGGCAATATGGAATGGTGAGCTATTTTGAATAGGAGGGCTTTTGTTATTTCTGTTTGAAAGTTTGAAACAAGTGAGAAGGCCAATGATAATAAGTCATACTTGTTTAACAGATGTAATATTAGTGCTGCCATATTTTTAATGCTGCAAAAGATTGTGGTTTTGGTGCAGTTAGTAATCTTTACACTTTCCAATACAAAGGAATAGAGACCCAATTGAGGCCAATCTGAATAAATTTTGCTACAAACACCAATTAAAAGCAGTCTACGTTTCTCTTGAAAGTAATAAATTTGTGTTCCTGCAACATGAACAGTTTAATCGGGAAATCACCTGGAAAGGAGTAACAGTAGGTTATTTTTCTGTCTTCGCTCGCCCTCCTTCCTTCTCAAGTTGGCAGTGCAGGAGAGATGTTTGCTGGGGTGGCTGCTGCAGTAAGTGGCACTTGGAAAGCAAGGTGCTCTCACTCTTGTCCCAGGGCTGTAAGCAAAAGCCGCGACAGCCATCTTCTACCTCTACTTAGAAATACGCCAGTGACAGCTGCTGCCGTCGCTCTCCTCCGCAGTCGCAGCTGTGCCGCGAGAGACCTGTTTTCATAAAAGGCAGAACCAGGGTACCCTGAATGTGTAAGCGTTACTACCTTTTGCTGGTGGCATTAAATGTCATTTCGGTGAGGTGGTGTCTACCCAGACTGCTTTATTAGTAAAATATTTCTGTAAAACATATACTTTCAACAGCCAAACCTGCTTTTTCTTCGGACTTGGAAGCAGAGCCTTAGTTATAGATGGATTTTAATTGCAATGTAACAATAAAATGCTAAATCGATTTTACATAGGTTTATGAGCTTTTCAACATCCATATGTCTGCTTTTTTTTAACCTTCTGCTGTTGCTATGGTTTATGATAGTAACCTTCTTTTGGAGAAGCAAGTAGTATGTTTTTCCCAGATTTTCATTTGGGATAAACATGGAAAAATAGAAGCTTGTGATAAGTTGCATGAACATTTTTATTGTAGAGATTAATAATAAAGAATGGTATGGAAATGCAGTCAGATTTTACCATTTAGTGTTTGTTACCCATGTTTACAAATTTGCTTCAAAATATGTAAGCCTTTGCTCACTTAAAAGAGAAAGCTATGACTGCAAATAGCATATAGTGGTGTGATGGAAGTAAACTTTTTTTAATCCTTGTGCTAATTTCCTTGGAATCAATATCAGGATAAAAGCTTATAGTGTTTTGTATTTTTTCTGGTTTGTTTTTTTTTAATAACCTGTAAGAGGTTAGGTAGGAAATTCAATTTACAATAATTTTTGTTCATTTCCAGAACTTAGGTGGGGGTTTTTTTGTGTTGCTGTTGTGGGTTTTTTTAATGTACAGTAGGAGCCAACAAGAGTCCATAAACTAAACAACACGCTTGTTGCAAAGGGTTTAGCTAATGACCTCCTGTTACCATTAACAAGGGGAACCTATTGAGCCCAAGGATAAAATAGTGTGAATACTTAGATAAGTATAACTTGATAGGGTCAAACCAGGATGGCATTTACAAGGACAAATCCCGTAATTCTATCCTGTTAGACAACTCATTAAAAGAAAAAAAAAGAAATAAATTATGATTTTGGAATGAAAGTGGACCCAAAGATCGTAACTGTTATAAATTTTCAGGAGGCTTTTGACGGCTCACGTAAAATATTATTAAAGAAATAAACAGCCTTTTAAGAGAGGGTAGAGTAATAAATTAAAACTTAATAAGCCAAAACAATTCACTGTGGATTAACGTCTTTTACTATAAGGAGAGGTTTGGAGTTCAGGACAGTTTATGGGCAGTGTAATTGGAAAGATTTATGATAAATGTGTTAGATTTTTTATTTATTTACAAAGAGAACAATGGGTTGGAGAAATCTTGTGGCTAAATGAGTTGTTAGTAAAAATGATGGATGAGTGAGTGGAGTTGTCCAGTGTATTCCAAAACAATGATGGATCAGGCAGTGTGAGTCCAGCTAATATTTAGCTGTGATGTGTGTTACCGATGTTACCCCGGTGTCATGTACTCTGTGGGAGGACAGACTCAGCTTCTCTGAGGTTCATCTTTCCAGTCAAAATGGATCTGATTAAATCTGCCATTTGATGTCTTTTCAGTAATCCAAATTTACACAATAAATTAGAGTGGACCTATGTGACAGACAGGGTGGGGCTTAGCAGTAGCCTTTGAAGAAAATGGAAGTTAAATGGCCTTTGCAGAAGCTTGGGTTTATGATCATTCTGGTTATTGGTTATTGGGCTCCTCTTTACTCTCCTCCATTAGCCCCAGTGCCATTCAAGCTCTTGAGAGGACAGAGGAAACAGCAGCAGTCAGTTGCAAGTTGCCTCACCCTCTTCATGCTACTGTGAAGTACTGACGATCAATCATGGACTGAAAATGAGTAATACAGCACTCTTCTGGCTTTTTTTGCACTAGCCATGTTAACCTGGATAATGGCTGTTGTGTTCTCAGTCCTATAGCCAGCCAGAAAGAGCTCTTGCTCTTTCTTTCAAAGCAGAGAGATGTAGAAAAGCACTAGAGAGACAGTTTTGGTTATAAAAGCAAAGCATACTAAAGCTGGATGGAGGGCAGTTTTCCATTCTGTGAAACCTTTTTAAGGCTAAGTTGGTTCCTTTTCTTTATCATGACGAGACCGAACTCTTTAAGACGAGGGAGGAGAAGGTACAGGATCCTCCCGTATGCCATCTCACAAAAAACAAACAAATGATCGGCAACATCAAAATCAGTAATTCCATCAACAGCTGAGAAGCAATATGCAGAGGGGAATTGGGGTATCCAGGTTCAAAACTTGTATACTGTCCAGATCCCCTGTTCTAGAACAGTGTGTTAAACATTGCTTGTTTCAGAAATAACGTTTTTCTGTTTATTTTCTTAAGTAATATTCCACCAGTGGATCAGCATTGTCTAGCCAGAAAACCTCACAACTTTAAAAACACCTTTAAAAACTTTCAGTCAGCTTTCCCGATCAGGAATTCACAAATGCTTGAGCAAGGCTGAAGTGATGTGTAGTACTGTGCATAACATTCTGTCAGTTGCGTATATAAAAAGTTATTTTTATGTAGATGTTAGCGCATGGCTTGATTTCACTAGCATGTTCTGCAGAGTTGTGACTTGACATTTAAATTTCTTGATGATAATACGGCACTGATTACAATTTTGCAATCTGTACTGACAAGAGCAAGTCCTGTTCAGCAACATGACTGCTGATTGTAGATATAATGGCAGCTATTACTACTGTTGTTCATGCCTTTGCTTCTTTCCACAATCCTTACAAAAACCATTGGAAAACTAGCCTTCAGAATATATTATTTAAGAGGAACCATTCCCCATTCCTCCTCACTTCTTCTTTTGTTTTCTTTTTCCCTGTTTTCAGTGATGCCTTTACTTTCCTTTCCACACATCTTTCATCCAGCTTTTCCTATTTACATCTCTTTGCCATGGGTAACTCTTCTTCATTTCATGAGGGTAAGGCTTTTTTTTTTCCATTTCTTTTCTTCCTGTCTTTGCTTTAGTTGACAATGCATAACAAATACAAAAACAAGTATTTTGTAGAACACCTAATGTATACGTGGCTATTACAGATTTTTTTTTTAATTAAAAGTTGAAATTGAGTGTACTGTGACAGAAAATCTTGCACAATAGCACTGAAAAAAGAAATCACTATAGTTTATTTTATTGTACCGTAAGAAATTTTAGTGACACAAGTGACATACAGAGTTTGCATGTGCAGTTTGTCTGTGCTGTGGTTCTTAGAGACAGATGGTGTCATCGCAGAGTTTAATGCATATATTACATTGTGATGTCCTTACATGTTAGAAAACAAAAATATTTAGCAGCATGCTAGGGTGGTTCGTTAGTGTGAAAGAGAAAAATAATCCCAGCAAAACAAAAGATAGAAAAGAGCTCACTGGCTCTCAGTGGAGCAGTTTACGTCACAGTTACGTTACCCAAGATTTTGTCTCCAATATTGCTGTGGTTAAATCAAAGTAGTTACATCTGTTATAAAGTCTGACATACCAATAACTGTTCTGGATTGAGAGTGTGTTTTGAGCTCAATTTAAAATGCTTCTGAAGCAACATAAGCCACACTGAAAGTAAGCCCTGTTCTACCAACAGAAGAGTAGTCCTTATGTAGAATTGCATTGATTTCAACAGCTTAAATTAGTGCCTTATTGCATAACTTGACTTTTTTTTAGGTTATGGGTTTCTTTTTAATTTCATAAAGAATTGTTATATCTGAGGGCCAATGCAATGACAGAAACATCTAGCACGTATAATAGCTTACTCGATCAAAAACTAATGCTTCCAGAAATTACTGAATTATTCCAATTAATTATTGGTATTGAGTTATTTCTGCAAGTCAGGATTAATCCTAAACCTTTTAACAATATATACACACAGACTTTGGAATCCCGCAGTCCTGAAACAAGACTTGTCTATGCAAAATAGGCTCGCTTTGAAATCATGTAACACTTAAAATCATACGGGTTTAAGCGAAGTGATTTAAAGAATAAGCCACAAAGAAATAAAAATAATTTATCTACTGTGGAAATGCTCAGTTAATCCACACAAGAAGCAGTTTCTGTGCTTTGCAAAAAGGCTGTGCTGCACAGGCGCTTCGCACACAGAGCCAAGCGGATGCATCTTTCCAATGTTTTTCCTGGCTCTTTACACATTTTGCATAGTATTTATGAAAGCAGTTAATAATCTTCATCGGTGCTAACGTAAAGCACATATGTCTTCCATTGATTCCTGCTTAAACATATAGTGTTGGTGTGAATTTTCTTAAGAGATTCCCTGAAAGCTGGTTAACATGAGTCCATTTTTCAGCATTTCCTCAGACTTTAATCTTCAGAGCATTTGCTGTGGAGGATCATGAAGTACTGGCTGAACTCACATTATTAGCCGTACTCTTTTTCTGTCTCTCTCCCCAAGCCTGCTGCTAACTTGCCTGGAAGGGTAGTTAAAAATACCCTACTTGAAAATATTGAATAAACAAACAAAGAAACAAAAATCTTCAGTATGTCGTGTTTCCTTGAGTTGTATTTGCAGTTGTTCTAGAGCTGTTCCGTGCTCATATTTGTTAGGAGAGGGGATTCCTGTGCCTCTGACTGGAAGAAAATGTGACCTAATAAGATTTGGCCCACACTAGGGAAAAAGACAGAGAATCTTTCCAGTAAAAGGCTGTAGAATGGACTGAGTTTGTCTTTAAATCACAGACTGATATACTATGAGACATTATAATTATTTTGCCTGAAGACATGGAGTAAAAGTTGGAAAAAAGCAAATACTGGTAAATATAAGGGTTGGAGAACAAGATGTGACTCTCATAATGAAGACCGAAATCTGCGTAAACCAGTTATTTGTTTTTATGCTGCTGTTCGTTCTCATTTTAATAGAGCGAAGCAAAGGAGCAGAATTGCCCCACTGGGTTAAGTTGTAATATTTATGTCAGTGAATCAAAACCACCCATAAACATAGTTGTGAATTGTAAATATTGTAATCAGGGATATGTTAATGGTCCATTACATAAATTAGTTAGGTCTCTTGCCTCGGATGGTCCGGAAAAAGGCAGTAAACCAGAAATTTAAATCGTTCTCCATGTGTGTCAAGTTGAGGTGCCTGAAAACAGCATATCCATTTCTTCTAGCTCAGTTTTCTTGACCTTTCAGTTCTTTCTTGGCATCTTCTGAATTGTTAAAAATAAAATCCTTATGAGGGCACTGGCAAGCGGTTAGCAAAGCTCATTATGGCAGCTTTCTACATTCAGCTATAAAAGTGATAAAAGTCAGGATTGAAATGGGAAAAGATAATTGCGTACTTTAGGAAAGGTAGCTGGCCAGTGACTGTCCTGGGAAGCCCAGTGAGCTAAGCTCTTTCCCTCCAAAGCAAAGAACCATGTGGGCAGGCCTCCCCGGCACATTGCTGTGACATTCCTGAACGCGGTAACCCTGCGGCCAGGGAGCCCTCCTGCTAAAAGTGCCTTACCCAAACCTTAAAAAGGAGTCTGCAGTTCATTATGGGTGGGATTCTGCTGCCCTCACCCCGGCTGGGAGCACGGTTGTGTTCCTTGAAGGGTACGATGCTGTTCAGCATGGAGGGAGTGGCAGAATCTGGGCGTCTGAAGTATTTAAAATAATTGTGGTCTTCTGAAAATTCCCAGTAATATTTGGATTATTGTTTGAGTTGTTTTTAAATTAGCGCTATATATTGAATGGACATGAACGCAGAAGACTTTGTCTGCAGTGTCTCTGTCTCATTTGATAGCTTTCAGGATTATTGTATTTGAAGACAGTATTTCACAAGCCTGTTGTCAATCTTTTAAGTGATTGAAAATGCTTATGAAATGAAACCTACCTCTGTGGCTTTTATGACATTATCTTCTTCAAATGAATTGAATGCCACCTTTGCCTCATTTCTTCCAGCCCTGCGGTGTTTCTGTTCTATGAAACCTCGCCATTAGCATTCTGAATGTGTTGATTCTGCTATTATCCATCACTTTCCATTTCGGTTTTCTCAAGGTGAAATCTCTTTGCTAATTTAAAGAGCTTTCTGTCTTCATTATGTATAAATTACTTTGCCCAAAGTCTAAAAAACCTAACCTTAAGATAAAGTTGAGGCCTAGACACATTTTGTGCCAGAATAGTAAATGTAAGGGGGAAAGGGGTAAGGAAGGATGCATAAGCATTTAATTTTTTCCTTCTGCAATTTTTTTTTTTTTGAGGGATTGAAAGTTGTTTTCCAGGGATGTACAAGTCTAATGAGCTGAGAACTTCTTCCTTACATAATTGTTTTCCTGGATCTCAACTTTTTTTTTAAAAACACCATCAGCATGCTTTAAAAATAACCAAGTCTCCAAATAAACATAGCAATGGGGAAAAATATCCTATTCTCAAATGGCTTGGAAGGATACCAGGGAATAATTCTTGCACGCTGACATATTTTTATATTCATTAAATATGTTTGCTCAGTAAGCCAGACATTTTATTGTGTGTACTACACGAGTGTACTAGAATTACTCTGATGTCTTTCTCCCCATCTCATGAGTTACTTCATGAATTAGCAGCTTGATCAGCAAGACAGTAATAATGATGAATGCGTCTCTTTATTTGTAGAACAAGTATCAACTATTTTTTTTATTTAGGGAGTGCCACTGTTAATTGAAGGGTGCCCTTGGTGTTCTGTGTGTTCAATAGAACCTTCCTTACTGTTTGTTATTACTAAGAGACATAGAGAAAGCTAGACCAGTGCAGAGTTCAGGTCTGTTGGATACTGATGCTGCCTTATGGGCAATTATGCCTTATGGCTGCGAATACTTTATTTTTAATGACGTCCCATTTGGTCCAGCTCAGGAAGGTTTTACATTTTGCTTATTAAGTAAATTTAAGTTCCCAAATTCTGATAGCTACAGAAATACAAACTAAAATCAAATCTCTGCATTTAATGATCTCAGTGAGTATAATACAGTCACACCCACATAACCTTGCTTTCCATTAGCAAAACATAATAAAAAAAAAAGTATAAGTGAATTCATTACTGAATCTACAGTATAGACGACAGCAAGGCAGGGGTCTCTTGAGTGGCTGTGTTTCTCGTTTTCTTTACCAGTTTACTATATGGGAATTTTCCTGAATGAATACCTCATATGTGATGACCGTGGAAGGTGGTGATAACTTTAGATGCAGAACGAATTTGGAAGCGAGAACCACATCTAAATAAGGAGAACAGGCAGGGAGGGGATAAAGGGCATATGAAAGTACTGGAAATGGATTTACTATTTTAGCATTGTACCAAGTGTTGTCCCTTACACTTAAATAGAATTTCATTTATAGTATCAGCTGAATGGTTGTAATTTCGCTAGTTTGGCATCACATTCTACCTGTGGAGCCTTTCCAGCCACTGCTCTGCTCTTTTTTAAAAATTCGGTGCAGGTATAGGCTGCTTTAATTTATTTTTTCAGCTATCAGAAATGCATGCAGAAGTAGAAAAAATGGAAGATTCCCAGTATTTCTTGATAATAGAAGCTTTGCACAGAAATCTTCATCTTGCATGGTATTCATAAAATGTGCGTAGCAGATTTTATCTGCAAGTGCTTATGGGTCTCAAGGACACAAAGTTATACATTCTCTGTATATCAATACATTTTACAATTTAAATATTGTATTCTGATCAAACATAAAACTCTAGGTAATTATTAGTTTATTTAAGCCAAAGAAACACATTGAATTAATGCGTTCACTATTTTCTTCATTGATTGTTTTCCATATTAGTGTAGATACTTATCTTTTGAAAGAACGGAGGAAGGGACAGTGGTGCTTACTGTAGAAGCAGCAACACAAGAGAGCGGGAAGTCATGCACTGGAGCCTTCCTGGGCATCAAGATAACTTCAGCCACTTTGCTACCCCCCCCAAAGCAGTAGTCTGCTCTTCCTCCCAGTTTTAGCAGCTTGTATCAGTCCTCTGGTACTGATACTGATCCTTCTTCCAGCGTGGGAATTTGTGTGGCTGGGCACATGCTGTTGGAAAACGAGCTGAATTAAGACTAGTTCAGGAAAATAATTAGGAAAAACAGTTATAGAATCATAGAATGGTTCGGGTTAGAAGGGACCTTAAAGATCATCTAGTTCTTATCCCCCTGCCATGGGGGGGGTTAGTTAGTTAGTTGGGAAGGAGTGGCTGGGACAAATGGAAGCATTGCTTCAGCCTCCATTGTGTGTGAGCTTCACAGGTTTGTAGATGAGTGTGTATTTCTGATGGCAATATATTCTTGCTGTGCAACTTAACAAAGTAACACAGTGGTGAAAACACAAGACGGTGTACTAAAATACAGCACTCATTTGCTGTGTGATCTTAAGCAAGTCATTTAGCTATCATCTCATGTGTCAGCTTCAGACTGGATATTACTGGAAACCAGCTCTTAACATTTGCGCCCC
>VYZM01017103.1:52847-78408 GCA_013398915.1 Dromas ardeola | reverse complement strand
AACAGTGCCGCCCCCCCCCCCCAGTAAATAAATTTGTACTTCCATTTCTCCTCTCCTGAAACCCTGAAGCTCTGTAAGACTCCAGATAGGTTTTGTGCAGTCTGCTAAAGTTAGCCCATTTTTACTTTAAAAGCACTGTAGCCTCATCTGATATGTTGGGTACAGTTGAGGCTTTGGATTGCCAAATTCCCATTGACAGACTGGGTGGTCTACCTTTGGACATCGGTTGCAACAGTCAATAAGCAATGAGAGAAATACCAGGTAGAGGACAGTGAGGTCACTGGTTATATATAGGAAGTGTTGCTCCAAAAATAGAGTAGTATTTGGAGGAGAATAACCTTAGGCTATTTCAGGGCTATTGAAAGAGGTCTCTTTTTTTCTTCTTTTTTTTATCTCCCAGTGATGGAAAAATATCGCTGAATAAGGAATGTCTGATCCCATTTACTTCCTAGCTGCCAAATCATGATACTTGGAATCAGTTTAAGTGTCATTCAGTGCATATAGTTTATTGCACAAGCCCATTAATTCTTTTTTTTTTTTCCGTTATGTAATTTTGTACAATGGTTGTAATAGAGCAACAAAGCTGGATCTTCAGAGATTCCTTGTTCTGTAAGTTCTGAAAATTAAGTGCCCAGAATATATAACTATTAACTTAAAAGCTATTCCTTCCTACATACGTGCAATGAAAAATAGTCTCTGAATAATGAATATCATTCCAGTATTTGATTCATGTCTGAAAGTAATGTTACAGAATTTTGATTTATCTTGTCTGAAGTACCTCTTGTATGTTTTCTGACTCATTTCTGCTTAACGTATGCAGTAGGGCATTTTGAAATGGAGGTGAGTGAAATTGATATAACCCATAAAAATAGATGAATGGTGTTAAGCCATTTGATTCAGGCATGTAATCACAAGCTGCAGTATTCCGTCAGCCTTCACGTCGTTTTCACGTGAACATGCAACCACGTGGCTGGATTCAGTAAACATTTCCCCAGTGCATTTCCCTAGCCATGAAGGCAGTCGATACTGCATTCTAGCAGACCTGTTTTTCCTGGGCTCTGTACAGCTTCAGGAGCCTGTTGGAGTTTTTACTTACCATAACCTCTGGACTACTGGAGATATTCCTCTCACCTGTAGCTACTGGAAGTTGTGCTGCCTCCAGCTGCAGGTGTCCAGGAACCTGCAGATCACTTCCAGCTCGATCATTCTCATTCTGTGCTCCCCTAAGCAATTGCTGCAGGTGCAGCATTGAGAGTACAGTTCTTAGGACAATGCATGCGCTGTCTTATGTCTCCAATTATTCAGGAAGAAAAACTACCGACCCCTTTAATAGCAAGATGGAAATTTTGAAACTGTTTGTTCCATGCCTTAGGACCCATGTTGTCATTTAGCTTTCACTGTGCGGAAAACAAAGCCAAAAGCTCCTTTACACGTTCCTCCCCTGCTTTATTGTGTTTGAGATGGAAGAGTAATTGTGCTTGGCAAGGGTGACTGGATTACCGCTGCCTTTGACTTCCAGGTTTTTTTAGTGCTATCATGGTGACTAAACGTGTGCAGAACACTATGACACAATGGGGAAAATGGGACTTGATTTCTTTGAAATGAGAAAAAAATTGTGATTCTTTCCCTTTGAGGACAATTGCCAGAAAACCAAATCAACTCTCTTTTATTTTTAAGACTTGGAAGGTTTTGACTCTGTAATACCAATTGCTGAGAAGCTTAATCATCCAACTACAACCAGACCAAAAGCTACTGGCAGGCGACCACCCTCCCAGTCTCTCACGTCTGTAAGTTAATTTTCCTTTTATTTTATTTTTTTTTTCTGATTTTTTTCCCTCCTCCTATTTTTGTTCTCTCGTATTTTTACTACATTTGCACAGCCATTCCTTCACACGTACAGTGAGGCAGAGAGATGCAGCTCAGGAAAATTAGTGTCAAAAGGCTGCCAGTGTTTTGAATACTGATGTTTAAAACATTCTCTCCCTTGCAAGATTTGTACCCCCTTATTTGGGTGCTGCCAGATATTCCTTGCCAACCATGACTGAGGCTAGAAGAATCCTTTATAAAAATCTTTGGAATAAGCCTGTTTGTGCTAAGTATTAAGGATTTTCAAAACCTTTCCCAAAAGAAGCATTTTCCTTGGTTTCTCTAGGACACGCTACCAGATTTTGAGGACAAACAGACCGTTGTCAGCCTCCAACAGCTCTCCTTGAGCCACCATGTGCTTCTTCTCATTAAGCTCACAATTGTAAATATAAGGGTGATTTAAATTTCACCCTTTATCTTTAGACAAGTTGGTCTCATAAACCATACTTTGGAAACCACTGCTTAGTTTTTTAGTGTCCTTTTCTTTGGGGCTTGGCCTTTGTTCATTTCTGTGCTTTTTGCATTCTGGAATATCAGAATGAGAGCAACTACTGATGGTTACCCATGTTCATGTTGCTGAAGAAAAAAACAAAGTGGAGGGAAACAAAAGGGATTATTGTGAAACTAATAGAATACAAAAAAGAAAGTTTTCAAAATTGACTACATACGTAATTATAGGAACATAAAAAGCAAGTTCCAAGGCCTGTCTTCCCCTGTCAAATCTATGGGGAAAGGAGCAGGGGTGGAAAGAACCTTCCCTGTTTGCAGCCTTACAAAAAGGCCGTGCACAAGGCAGCCCTGCAATGCCAGCAGTGTGCACGGGCAGCAGCACGAGTCCGCTGAGGAGCAGCAAAATGAGACCTGTACTAAGCAGAGCCATGGCAGAGCTGCCCAGGTGGCAGAGCTGGCGTCCCCACAGCACAGTGCTCAGCGTCCTAGCCAAGTAAGGTACAGCTCTTCTTGTGAACAGGAGGGTGCTTTCACCTTGTAATATAATGCAATGCAAAGATGTAAATTGATGTTGCATCCAACTCTTAAGTATATCTCATTTCATGAATGCTTTGAAAGCATTCTAGCCTTGAAAATAAGATGTAAAAAGAAAAAAATGGAGGAGAGGAGGGAGGGTCCTGATTTTAAGTATTGTTATTTTGAAAATGATAACTAAAACTAAAAAAGTCATCACATAAATGCTTTTCTTCTTCCTTTGTTAAATTCTTGTACAATGAAAACACCTGCTTTTTTTTCCTCTCTTGGGATGTGTGTGTTTGTCTACATAGTCGTCGCTTTCAAGCCCTGATTTCTTTGACTCACCAAGTCCTGAAGAAGAGAAGGAAGAACATGTTTCCATTACCCACAGAACTATTGAAGTGTCAAGGAAATCAAGAACTGTTACAATATCACAAGTAAGTTTACTGGAATATATCTGCTTAACCTTATCACACGCATTTTCATTTTTTAAAGCAGTATTCAAATATTTATTTTGATACAGCAGTCACCTGGTAACTGGCCATTTAAAGAAGCTTAAAATGGTAAGGGTTACTAAAGATTGTTCTGTGTTTGAAATGCAAGTCTAAAGTGAATTGCACAGTTAAAATGTCTCCATAACCATACTGTGAAAAAAATCCTTCTAGTGTAAATACATTTCACAGAATCGGAGAAGCTAGGGAAATAAATTTTAGAAACAAAGGCCCTTTCTTGCAGCCATAAATTGAGTTTATGTTAGAAGAGTCTGTGAGCAGAGAAAATACAACTCTTTGACCCACTGTAATAGTATATGAATTCAAATTTGCAAGTATTATCACTTTTTATATTGGTAAATTGCATTCATTTTATAGGCTTGTGCCATTCTTACTGTATATTGGTAGAAAACTATAGGTTAATCAAATATTCAGGAGGAGTATGTAGATCGGCTTTAGAGGTTGGAGCTATTTTTTAGTACATAAGGATATGTTTAATAATACAAATATTACATTCTAATCGTCTAACAAAAGTATTTGAAAGATGAAGCCATGCACTTCTGTGATCGAGTTATAAAAACAATATTTTGCTATATAGCTCCCTCTTCTGGGAGCACTTGCTCCCAGGAATGCTCTTGGGCCAACATTCATAAGTTATATGCAGATATGCCAAGGATGTAGATATTGTTCCTGTAAAACAAGATGACCGCTATCAGAAAGAAGCTGCGTGAGGCTTTAATGTTGATATCCAGTTAAGGTCTGGAATAAGGTGTTCAGTGTGGATGACTCCAGTTATGCCTTGCTCAATATTGCCAGGTTCGAACTCAGCCTGATGTCTCTTATCAGTCCAAAGGAAACTTGCATCTACTGATACAAGGATTTTTATCCATGAAAGATTATAGTACACGTTACTCACGCATGCACACATATGTATATAAAACATTAAAAGAATATTGTTAAGGTCATGAAGTCGAGCATTCAAGCCCCGTAGTGATCTAGCTTTCTTGTGGTAACACCACCATTTTTATTTCTATGTTCACACTGGTTTTCTGCAGAACTTTATTTATGTGGTGCTTGCCCAGGACAGGTTGTGTGTTCAATCTCGCTCATGTGGTGGGGAAGACTGTTTTTTGCAGCACTCGGTGGATTCTCCTCTCTTCCCTCCCCATCACACTTCCTCCTAATTTTCATCTGAACATTAACTTTTGTCTGAGTTGCTTTGTCCAGCTAATGCCACCACACCAGTCCTCAAGTCCTCACTTACCATTTTGTCTCAATATGTTACCCTATTTGCCATTCAACTTCATTATCTCTTTTCCAAAGATAGAGTTGGAGAGTTGCCTAGTGCTTTTTCTTACTCTTGGCCAAATCAGATTTTCAGATACTCATGGTAGCTGTCATATAATGTACACATTAGCATTACCGAATAACAATATGATAAATAATTAAGGCTAACCTTACGTGCCATTGTGATAACTGGATTTGTACACTGCTCTGTGTATGCAGTGAAGTAGCTGGTCATGTATGGTAGGTGGACTTCAGTTTTTCTATACCTTGTCTAGTAAGTAGAGCACTGGATTACAGTTGAAGAAGCATGGGATCCTTCTGAGCTAGCCACGTGGTTCCAGGGTAACTAGGTTAATGCTATGGTTTTCTAAGTTCCTGGAGGAATAAAGAGCTATTGGTAGTTATGGGGGATTCACAGAAGTTTCAGTTAACAGAGGACAGTTTCTAATTAATATATTATCATTTTGAAGTCATGGGATTTTGTTCTTATATCATACCAACAAGCAAACCGAAGGAATATTTTGCTGGTTTCGTAACGCTAGGGGCAACATGTAACACATTCTTTTATTTAGAAAAAAAAAATGGGGTGTTGAAGATTCCTTCAATGGTTAGTTGACAATTGTAAATTTAATCTGCAAAAAAATACAACTTGGATTCTTGGCCATGCAGTTTTGTTCCCTGCAGGAGGTGTCCATGAATGTAGGTTTGTTCTCACAAACTTCTGAGAGAAACACTGAGCATCTTGCCCTGGTTCATTTCACAGCTAGGTCTGAGATCTTGGAAACGCGTGTTGCTGACTGGTTGCAGCAACTGTGGAAAGTCTTACCGAAGCTGTCTGAACTTCTGCCTCCCAACTAGAGCCCTTCTGATGTACATGTACAAAGATAATGACTAATTGTTATTTTTATCATGCTTGGGCCAAAACTGTCCATGTTTGGCCATGGACTTTCAACATGACTGAAGAGCAGCAAAATACTTAATATTTGTTAGAGGTCTGATTTTCATAAAGCTTTCTCCAGACATTAGATGTTATTCTTTTTGTTGCAGGTGTCTGATAATAAAACTTCCTTGCCTCCAAAACCAGGAGGTTTGGCTAGTGGCAGTAATGTACAACCATCACTATCCCCTTCACCGTCACCTGGATTTCACTCAATTGCTATGGGAACAACAGGCCACAGGCCAAATTCCCCATCCCTGTTTGGTACTGAAGGAAAGCCAAAGACTGAGCACTTGAGCCAAGGTCAGACTGCCCTGGAGGAGCTGAGAACACAAATTAAGGAGCTAAGAACCATCATTGAAACCATGAAAGACCAGCAAAAGTAAGTACTGCAGATCACAACTGTAGGTGGGATGCATCTGTTCATACATGGTGGCGGCAGTTTCTTCTTAAGCTTGCCTTCATGTATGTTACTCTGCACAGTTTGCCTTTGTGAGTGATTTTCATCTACTTTCCTGACAGAACACATTCAGGGATGAGAAGCTCAGTAAAAAAGACTGTCACTATCCATCTGTAACAGCTTTATTTTGCTGTGTTATGACATAAGCAGAAGTTTATAGGGTGTTGAAAAAGTTAAGTAACCAAGCTGTAGCCAGTGAATAAGGTTCTTATGTTGTTTTGTTTGCCAATAACAATTTGGGAACTTGCATGCATTGATCTTAATAAGGGGTGCATTTGTTCTAGTTGTAGTACAAATTACTACAAGTTCCTAAAATTATTAAATCAATTTGTTGTTTGACTGTTAGCACATTTTCCCAGGAAGCTCGTATTACAGAAGAAGTAATTGAATTGTGATTATGACATTTGAAGACCTTTGTGTTTATGACCCTGAATCTTCCTATTTTAGTGTTGAGCATCTTTATCTTCTTTAAGCTGCTCATTTCTTAGGAGAAACTGGGGCTGGTGTGTAGCTTTTGCTATTCCTGAGAATATTTACTGTATTGGAAGCTAAGCCCTCCCTCACATTGTCAGTTGTGTGTAGCCCAGGCAGGAAAAAGAAAAGGGAAAGCAGTGTGCAGAGACTGTGGCAGAACAGAGGTGTGCAGGGAATTTGGGAGAAAATGGGCATGATTCAAGCTGGATCTAGCCAGTGAGCCCCACAGCTTTGCCTCTTAGGTTGATCCATGCTCCTCTGCTCTCCTTGGCCCTTCTTGCATGGGCTGCTTCCACCTACTGGTTTCTGTCTTAAGGTGAGATCACTCAGTGGGAACATGAGAAAGTGTCTGCTCCTTATAGCTATGTTCCCCTTCCCAACAAGGAAGATAGCAAATCCATATTTGGGATCGTTGAGTCTTATAAATGAAGTTGACGGTTACATTTTGTTGCTGGCATAAACAGCTTTTAAGTGGCTGGAGGATGTGGATAGCTTGGGCAGGATTTCTGTTACCAGTTCCTATAACCCACCAACAGCCAATCCATCTACATTTTGAATGGAAAAAAAAGGCAACTGGGTGCCGATACAGCATTGGGACAGCTAGTCCAGAGCAAAGTCTGTGGATGCAGGGCTGTTAGGAGGAAATATATTAATCATTAATACGAGGTGTGGGTGGGTGCTGTCCTTTATAGAGTCTTGCTTCTCTGTAGTACAGCATATAGCATACAAGAGTATACTGACTTTAATTAGTTATTCAGAGGAAAAAAGGTAACTAGTGCAGCAGGGAAAATAAGTCTCCAAGAGGTGATCTTTTGTATTTTATTATAGTTTAATCATTTCCATTCCAAGCTTTTTTTTGTATTCTTTTAACAGAAAAGAGATTAAACAGTTGCTGTCTGAGTTGGATGAAGAAAAGAAGATCCGTCTACGATTGCAGGTATTTAAATTATTTATAATGTTCTGGAAGTATTGGCAGGTTTGATTTAGCCTCAGGTATGGGACATAAAACTCTGCTAAGATACTTAGATTCCGATGAATCAAAAACTACTAACATTTCTGAAAGGGATTTACCTGTTCCCTTCATAATGTTGCCGGTCTGGGTCATATATACTGGGTTCTTACTGAAAAGCCTGATAATTACCTAAAAATTTATCAGCACAAGTAGACAAATTAAAAATAAAACAAAACCACACAATATAGGATTCAAACTATGATATTTTTTACTCTCAGTTTTAATGGTTTGATTTTGTCACAAATGAAATAATGTCTTTTTAAATTATTTGCTCTATATTTTGTAGTGGGCTTGTCATAGTGTTGATATGCTTGGAATATGATTTCATATAGCAAGATTTTTATGTCTGCTTTACAGACTGGACTCAGGTTGTCTTTTACCAAAGCATCCTAAACAGTATAAAAGAAGGTGCTCTGACTAAGAGCCCAGTTACTGCTTCCGTAGTTTGTGTAGTACCTTAGCTCCAGATGTTGTGGTGCTGGCTTAGTCATTTGACAGGTAGCACACTGCCCTGCTTGTGGGAGAGTCGTGGAGCTGGGCCTTTCCTAGGATCATTGACTGGGCTGCTTTGGTACGGAATGATGCCGAAACTGAGTTTCTGGGTTCTGGAGAGCTATTTGGACAATGCCTTTAATAACATGCTTTAACTTGGTCAGGTCTGGATTGGTCGGGCAGTTGGGCTAGATGATTGTTGTAGGTCCCTTCCAACTGAAATAGTCTAGTCTAGGCTATTTTGTTCTGTTCTATTCTGTGTACTTGAAAAGTAGTTTAGTATTGATTATGTTTTATTTTCATGGAATAGACCAACTGTATACTTTTTCTTTGTACTTGGGATAGAAAATCGAACTGTAGTATCACCAGGCTGTTCCTGCTCGGTAAAGTGCTTGGGAACATGGCAAAGGGTGGCGGAACTGGGGACCATCAATGTCTGTGCTCCAGGGCTGCCTAAAGGACTTTATGCGTGCAGCCACATAGGAGTATGGCTTCTAGTAACACACAATTAATGTTCAGCTAAAACTTAAACTTATTCAGATAAAATCAATGAACATTTTTAATAGCAGTTATTGATTTCGTCTAACTGGCTGGACTATTCAAGGACGACTTTTTGTCTTTATTCAGAGACCTGCATTGATGATTTTAAAATTATGATTTTATAGTTGAATGCTTTTACTCCAGTTCAAATGTTGCTTATACTGGTTAGTGTTCAGATGCTAACCAAGGTGGCATTATTAGCTTTATATGAAGATGAAAATTCAACATACAAAAGTTGCATAAGTTTATGACTATCAGAGCACCCGCAAAGTAGCACAGCTCTCAGTCCGTGCATTAAAGACGACTGCCTTGATGATACGGTGCAGTTGAGCACTGAGGGTGTGTTTGAATAAATCTAACAGCCCTGCCTCGGGGTTTCCAGCGTCTGTCATGGGGCCAAGTGTACAACTAGGGCTGATGATGGTTTCAGCCACATCCTTTTACCGCACGGCTGTACATCCGTCAGTGCCCTTAAGGTGCCTGGACACAGGCTTGATGGGTGCAGAAGGCAACCACCATGCCTACAGCAAGAGCCATCCCTATAGGAGAGATGAAAGGGTTTACTCCTCAGCTACTAGTGGGCGTTGTCAGCAGTTCGGTTTACTTGTCTCGGGTGTAAGTGCAGCAGCTGGTGCATGGACACAGAGCTCATTCTGCAAGTAATTCCTGGCAGTGAGCTGCACAGCTTGTAAAAGTTGTAATTTAAAGAGTTTGAAAGGTCTTGAGGTACATTCAATGACTATACTTGTCAAGCTCCGAGGGGAGGAAGCCATGAGTGGTCATCTTACGCAGCTGAGAAGGTCACCTCAATTTGTGAAATCTGCGGAAATAAGAGTAGTATAAAACCCGTACTCGACACCTGTGGACAGGATGGAACATGTGCTTTTCAAGCAGCACCAACTGTGCCTCAGTTTGTTAAAGCATCTAATTTTATCACAAATATTTTTCTTTTCTTTTCAGATGGAAGTTAATGACATAAAGAAAGCTCTTCAATCAAAGTGAATACTTGATAGGTGGAATGTTGCATTATTCTTCATGACTGAGACAAAAGTTTATGCCCCAGCCAAAATAACTTTGTGCCAAATGATTTAAGAATTGCCTCAACATCCCTTTATTTGAAGGATTAGCACAACAGTTTTTGATAGCACAACAAAAATACCAACGAGGACAAAATTTCCACCTGAAGCAGTGCTGCGCGGCACTAGTTGTGACTGAAATTGATCTTCTTGTGCTAAAGGCTCTTTACTTCAAGATCCTAGGTGAAATGAAAACTCAGGCAGTTTAGTCCATAGTGGTACTATTTTGATGATATTTTTCCATAAATAAAGTGTATTTCAGATTATCTGTTTACAAGCTTTATGATTTTGACTTTTGGTTTTTAATTGTCTTTTGTCACAGATTTTAAAATGTTTGTACTGCATATAGCCAGGAATGAATGTTAACGTTGGGGCTGGAGGGATTATTTTTGCTTCGAGATCGAACAGCCTACTTTTTGTTATGGTTTTAAGTTCTGTTAAATATGCAATTTTACGTCCCCAAACCCCTTGCCATTTAAACTTACTTTGTGTACAGTAACGTATTTACAAGAAGGAAACAAACCAACAGAAATCTGGTCCTTGCAATGATTTGTGCCTTTCTTTGCCACACACTGACTGGAGCTGGTTGCAGGCCAGGTCTCCCTATAATGTAGCTACCACGACGACTCCTGTCCCCGGTGTCCGGCGGAGGTCACCTTCTCAGTGTCCAGCTGCTTAGTCAGTCGAGCCAGGTTTGTGCGAGGTGGCAGAACAAAAGGGCGCAGCTGAGAGCAGCTTTGTCTTGAGCAGCTGTGGCTTTTTAGCTTTCCTGGTTTTGGTGGGCCTCTCCCTCAACTTGAATGTTCATCTCCGCTTGATTTTCATTAGATGATTTAAACGCCCGCCTCTGTCCCCGATTTTGCACAGAGTGAACAGAATATGCATTATTAAAGCAAAAATAAATAAAAGTAATCTATAAAACGTGAATAAAAAGTTGTATTATTTCATGCACAAGGTTCTCTATCGTGTGACGTTGTTTCATTTGCTGTTTCTGTGGTATTGTTTGCTACATTATCTTGTATGCTTATAGACTGATACACTTTATAGTCCTGTTTTTGCAGCAGGACTTTCTTTTCATAATTTTATTGAACTGATGCTTACTTCATTTCTTCCAGTTTCTCTGTTTTCTTTGATCCTTTCAAAATAAGGTCTCCTGTTTTTCTGGTTGTAGTTTTGTGTGTTCTTTACTAGCCACGGAGTATCTCATACCTTGTCAGCAATCTCTCTTAAAGCATTTAAATGATGGATATTTGCACAGCGTGGAGTGAGTGGGTGAGTGATATTGGTGATGCTTCAGAGTGTCAAAAAAACCCACACAAAGGATCTATTTGTCATCTCATCAAATGCTAGAGCTGGCTCCAGCCAGCATATCCTGTATCACAGCTAACCACCCTGCCTGCCAGGAGCTGGATGAGACGTAGCGTTCACTTGGCTTGTCACGTTCACACATGGTTGGCAGAGTTCCCATAATCTTTTTGATATGCATAGATATATAAAATACGTGCTCCACCATACCCGAGACTTGCTTTATGGGTCTCAACTGGCAATACAGAACCTCACTGTTGGGATGGTTTTCTCTACCAAAGCAACTGCTTCTATTGTAACAGCCGTGTCTGAGATTGAAAGATCGGATAGTGAAACTCGAGAATTTTTTTAAAAGTCCCAATACATTGCTCAATGTACTCAAACAGAAGCACTAATAAAATATTTTATCACTGAAATGCTCTTATTTAACATTTCTAAGTAACTGCATTAAAATATTTTTGTAAAAAAGAATGATAGTTCCACCATGGCTTGCCAGCAATAAAGATTTCTAGATTACTTCCATGTTTTTTGTGAAGTTAGTAGAAGAGTTAGGAGAACAGGAGGAAATGAGGGATAAGGAATAAGAATTTTGTTTAGGTTTGTAGTCATGTATTTGCAACATGTATTCAGAAATAAACAGCTCTGTCCTCCTAATTGCATCCCTGGAAAGAGGTAAACTACTGTATCTGTGGTAAATAAAGTATTGATTCCCGAGTTGTACCTCAGGAATATGAGACATCGCAGAGATGTTCCATTTTTTGCAAATGAAAGTCTAAATTTGGCACAGAGTTTCCTTATATCAGATTGCATTCTTTTTTTTTTCTCCTGTTGAGATGATAACTTGTCATTTTATAAATCCAAGTTAGAAGTCCAACATACCATGCCTTGTAAAAGAAGGTTAAATAAGATTTTGTAAAAATGCTTTGTTTCGAAAGTTGATTATTCTGGGAGAAGAGAGTTTGTAGAAATATAAGCCCTTCTTACTGCATTTCATTATAATAACAGAAAGTATTTTACATAACACATGGATTTTCCCTTTTTAAAGAGGATCGATTATGCATTAAACCTGTGGATACAAACTGCTGCTTTTAAAAATAGGTTTTTATTTAAAGGAAAAGAGAAAAATGCTGGTGAGCTACGAAGTGATTTTGATGTGAAAATGATTAAATATTGTTGTTTGAAGAGTTGTGTAAAATGACTTTTCATTAATATGCACACACCAGTCTTGTGGCAGACTTCTGTTTCTGTAGAAGTCTGGTGCGAAACATCAGGCTCAGGCCTTTGGATGATAGTATTCAAGTTCTTGATTTGCAAGAATTTTACGTTATGAAGAAAACAGTTTTAAGTTCTCTTTCTGCTCTTTTTTCACCTAAAAGGAGCAAGTATTTCTTAATGTGAGATCATGGCACTTAGCACTTAAAACAGTTCTACATGGAAATAAGATGGTAAATATTCAAAGTGTTTATTAAGTTCTGTCACTTAAATTTCATCTTCTGTGTTTTTCTTATTAACAATCCATTTGTGAATGAGCCAAAAGGGTTAGATGAATCTGTGGAATCTGTTGTTACGCTAACAGGTGAAAGGATTGAACACAACTATATGCAGTAAATTTTTGTTTCTAGGTGTATGATAGCCAGCCGCCCAGTAAATGTTGTGAGCTACTCTGTATGAAATACCCGTAGGAGTGCCGTGCTCCGTGACAGCCAGGGCTGAAATTTGCACCTGTGCAAGCAAGGTGAGAGGGCACCGTAAAACACCCTCAGAAATTCATGTTCTGCTGAAGCTACAGAATCATTTCGCTCATCTTCTTGTGGAGTTGACTCACGTGTTGGCCCCGCTCTCCCCCTGCCCGCCCCCCGGCACTACCAGCTCCTCTGTGCGTGAGGGCTGTGCTGGCACAAACCCAGCGTTCCCGTGAATTCCTTGTCCACGCCACATTGTGGTCATAACTGCGCTGGCGGCTCCACACTTTTCACCTCAGTTTGGGACTGCTTTGCTCCTGTAGGCCTGCCTCGGGAGCTGGCTGTGGTCAGGGGGGCTGCAGTTCGTGGGTCCCACAAATAGCCAAGCGCCAGAAGGCAGGGAGGGAGTGCGGCCGGGGTGGGGGTGATGTGCAGCGCTCCCGCCCGTGGGAACGGCCTCTCAGCAGCCTCTGCTGCAGTGCGAGGCCGGGAAGAGGCGTGAGGTGTCTGGCGTCTGCTTCTCCTCTGCGGAAACGAGCCTGGGGCTGGAAGTAGGACAGAGGCACATTGACAAGGAAAGTGTGAAGGCCGGTTAGAGAGATGTCTTTCACGCAGGCGGGCTGTGGTTGGAAAGGCAGGCAAGAATAGTGCTTAAAAGTAAGAACAACCAACTGTTCTGCAACGTGTGCATTGAGGAGGCTTTTCGACCGTGTGGGGTGGCAGCGCTGCTGGGCAACTGCGGTTCCCGTAGGGTTCGGTGAGGAGAGTCCTCCAAGCATTGACTTCTGTTCAGGGCAATCCTTAGGTTAAAAAGAGCCAGAGGGGGTGGAGCTGAACTCCCCACACTAAACATCAGGTCCTTGTATCCATGGTTATTAATACCCTTCAGCCAGAAATTAGATTTCACTGGGCATTTTTAGCCTCAGCTGCCTCTCAAGCTGGCCTAGGCAGCAGCAGCTGGTTACCTGCACCCCGGCCCATTCACTCCCGGCTTCCTGCAGCTGCGTCCCTCCCTCTGCCCCTTCGCTCCTGCCCTTCCCTGCCTTCGGAAAATAACCAACTTCCTTCGGTCATCATCAGCCCTGAAGCTGAGGGGGTGCCGGGGCTTCCCAGCCTGGAATAGAGCAGCTGAGGAAGGAAAAGAAACTTTTTAAATGTCCGCAGGAAGCTGCGGCCTGTGTGTGTGCGCTGCTGGGGGATGAGGGGTCTTGGCACCCACTAGCCTGGAGCTCTGGGCCGCCCTCCCCTCCACTTTCTACTCAGGCAATGAAGGGTATTGGATCCCACTCAACACACCGTTGTTTGGTGTTAGCTCTTTTAATTGAGATGGTTGCCAATCCCGTGCAGGCATAAACTTTTACAGGTAGCGAGTGTAAACCACTGGGAGCCTCAGGAACAGATATTTGAGAGACTTTCTTTGTACTGCCACAGTCAGGCTTTTCTTGAACCTGCGACGCATCTGAGTTTCCCCTTCCAGTGCTCACAGTTCCACTACTAGACAGCGTGGGGATCTGGAATGCAAACAGCTAAGCTAACAAAATGGCTTAATGCTCTAGCGCATTTTTTTTTTAAGTATTAGAAATTTAATCCTATTTTTAAATGTGTTAGACTACAGGATGAAAAATTTAAGATTTAAATTAATTTTGTTGAATTAAACTCCCTACAAACTGGGGTGCTATCTCACTCTATTTTAGCAAGCTAATGAACTATAATTCTAGACAAATCTCTAGAACCATGAGAATAATTGTTCTGACACATAGTAAAAGTTACAATAGGGAGGCAGGGCCTACCAATCTCTCTTAGCCCCTCAGATAAGTAGGCTTCAAATTCTCTTATCTTCCTTTTTCATGTAGGAAAAGCAACTGGAGAATGTAGGTTATGATAGTCAGAGGAAAACATAATTGGCTTTTATTGGTATGATCTTAAAAGTTGTAACAGGCTGTTTCTCTTGGAGGAGAAAACTTGAAAATTACAAGGACAAAGCAAATTAGATAAGAATGACCAGGCTTCACAAGCAATTTTGAATATCAGAACATTAAAGAAGTATCTGATTTCAAAACTTTCCCTGGTAAAACCCCTTCACTTCACTGTGCCCAGGCCTGGCATTTTCATTTGTTGTGGCAGATCATTTTCCTCAGTACGACAAGCTCTTCCCTGCGTGCTTCATCCCAGCTAGTGAATGCCAAACGTGCTTCCCCAAAGGAAGGGGGGAAGTATCAGGCTGCTCTTCATCTCCTTGGGTAACAGCAACGAAGAGGTTGGGATTTTGTGAGAGCACTTTTGGAGCTCTTCTTAGATGTAGTGAAAATTAAGGTGGGCACCTGTCCTGCTACAGGAAGACCCGTCAGCTGGGCTTGCCCCTTCCTGAGGATGGGTTTCGTGGCAAAGGGCACAACAAGCGCAGGAGATGGCACAATTCTCACTGCGCTCTTTCTCCTCGCACAAAACACCAAAAAGCAGAACGACAGCTAAGAAAGGATAAGTAGAAAAGTAGGTGCACCTGCATGGAAATTGCTGCTGCTAGATAATTTGGCTACTCTGGATTCAAAGAGCCAAATTTACTGAACGCCGCTGGAAGCACAGATGCAGCCATTTGGCAAATAAAAGCACAAAGCAGTGGGAAACATGACATACATGTCGAGACTCCAGCAAAAGCAGTGTTGGCTGGAGGAAGCTAGTTCATTAATGGATGGCAAGTCTCTCACCGGAGGTTCAGGATGTTTGTGCTGTGATTACGCAGTTGTGCCTGGCGTGTGTCACTGATCTCAGGGGAATGGAAAATTTCTGATGCTCTGACCTGAAGCGCCTGCTCACCTCGGAAACGCAGCTCAGTAACCTGTGCTGGGGGAGCCCTAACACAAGGAGGATGCCACGTTACTGCAATGGCTATGAGCTCCAATATTGGACTTGGACTAATTGAGATATATTAAAGTCAATGAGGCAGATTCAGTCAAAGTGCTGAATTCAGAGCTCCAAATATCACTAGTGCAGCAGGTACCTGTCACCAATGCACGACCTGGAGCGGCACCTCTCTCTCTCTCTCTCCAGCTGGGTGCAAGTCTGGACTAATCCTGAATTCTCCCACTCACATTTTCACTCACCTTCCTGGTGCCCTGACACAGGTCTCATGCTTCCTCAGCCTTCTCCTGCATAATTATAAATAGCAGCAATCTCAGACTCTAAACCTCCTCTTGTCTTGAATCTGACACCTCCCTGCTATAGAAATGTATGTCCTAGCACTCCGGTGGCACACAGGAGGGAAGCTGCCCACCTCAGGATGCAGCCCACCACCTCTGCCCATGTGAAGGTGCTGATGCTGCAACTCAGGTAAGCTGGTTGCCTTCTGCAGCCTCTGGCTGGTCTGTCTTTGCAGTCTGGACTTGAGATGTTGCTGTGCCTCTGTTACACATGAAGCAAATGGGATGCTCCACAAGCTGTTTCACGTTGCAGTGGCATGTGCATGTCATACGGAAATCTGCATCTTGTTGATCTTCTCATTTGGGGATGTAAGAAAGAGTATCTGACATTTGTCCTATGTGCCCATGTGTGCCAAGGTAATAACCTTATATTTTACTTCTTTGTTGCTGTGTGAATAACTAAGAACACGCCAGAGCAATGCTGAAATCGTTCACACTTTTCCAACTGGGTTTAAACTTCTGGAGAAAACAAGGCTGTAAGGTAAAAAAAAGGATTACCTTTTACTAGGGCTTCTGGAAATCTTACTGCTATCATCAGCTCAACTGTTTTTTTCAGATAGCTGTTATTTGGAATTTACCAAATCAAAAGAAGAGATAGATGTTTCTATTACAAGGCTATTAGCAACCTATGTACTGGTTACTGTGAAAAGGTCAGGAATGCTCTGTGCTTTCTGGCTGTCTTGGATTAGAACAGGAAGTGAGTTATTATTTAACTTGTTTTCCACTGCAAAGTACAGGAAGAAACTCTTCGGTACTTTGACAGAAATGTGATTTGACACAATGATGGGCTGAAGGTCTCACTTATAGCATTATAAAACTTTCCTGGAATGATTCCTATCATACTGGCAGATAGATGTCTGAAAAGGGACCGCATTTGAGTGACAATGTATCTGGCCATGAAATTTTCTAACTGTACAAGAGTGACGTGTTATTTGGCAGTGGCTTTAATAGCCTCGAGCATGTGACACTGCTGTAGCAAAGAATAAATGTAATCGAAGTTGACAAAGCAGTGAAGATGAAGCGTCTGGCATTGCACCTTGTCTCTCCAGGAGAGCTCCAGGACCAGTTGCAGACTGGTGCATGGCAAGTATTATGTACATTCAGGTCCCATCATTAAAAGCACTGAGAACTGCACCTAGCCAAACTCAAAATATTCAAATCAGACCCAGTGCTAATAAGCTCATGCTAACAAAGCAAGGGCATCATGGAAGCAGAAAACCGGTTGCCAGGGTTGAGAAAGGCTAATGTTGCTCTGTCTCACTGGGCGCCTTAGCTGTGCCCCTACCAATTATTGCCTGCTTCTCCCATGAGTTTTCACACTGCTAATTCAGGAATGTGAATTACTTACTGATTTAAAAAAAAAAAAAAGCTCCTACTTGGGACATTAGTAGATTTCTTTCTTCACGTATCAAGCTCATATTTAATAAACATTGCAACTTCTTGGCTGCCTTAACAAGAAGCAAATGTGGGTGCAATTTACGGATTCTTACTGAAGTTGTACTAAACTTCCATATTTGCTTAAATATATGAAGTTTTCATTAGTACCTATTATAAAAGCAAGTGTCGACATAACAGTTGAGATTTTTTTATTTGTCACTTCAAAGCAGTTCTTGCCTCTTCAGGATTCCTTTACTTTTCACAGTCCCAACTGGTAATACCAAACCTGTTGTGATTACAGATATTTAAAATGCTACTAAACCCCATGTATCCTCATATATCTGGCATCTACAGCAATATAAAAATTGCCTAAATGTGAATAAAAATGAACCACATACTCTGGTCCTCTCCACTGTTTATACAATATGTGTGCATAACCACGCTGTGTTCCCTGCCACAGTCACAATTTTGCTGGGTTTTGTTAATCAGTAGACAGAACAAGCCTGTTTAACTGAAATAAAAGTGAATACTCAGGTGGCCTTTATCATGAATATTTCGTCAGTGAGAAATAACTTGAGAAAGGCTAAAAGTGAGAATCTTGTCTTGCCTTAAAACAGTGTGTAAGAAGAACTGCGATGAAAGCACTGAGCCATGACACGTAAGGAAGTCAAAGACACTTTGATCAAGCTGAAATCGGGAAAATTAATCAGGGCCGGTAAGCATATTTAATCTTCTGCCTGTGCAAACATTTTAAACCAGACCTCTTGAAGTTGCTTCTTATTCCTCAAGGCAATGTGTATTTCTCACCCCCAGGACCTGCTGAATTGGAGAAAGACCTAACACAAGGAGCAGCCTGTTAGGTTTAGGACTGCGAAAGAGAAAAATATTCATCATGTTAAGATGCTGTACGAGTGCAGAAATCTTGGGCTGATATTGTTAAAGTATTAATATCTAGTACTTGAATACTAAAAGTCAGAATGATATGGACAGTCCGCTAAGCATTCCATCCTCCTAAGTTGGAAGTTTTCTCTTTCCCCAGGTTTTCTTGAGGTTTTCACAAGTATCCGTCATCTTAGTGGGGGGTCAGAAATTTCAGGGTCTGGGGGAGGTCTTTCTGGATGGGGGCCTGGTTTAGTTTTATCCCATCTGAAGTCTGAACTAGAAGTTATTTGAAATGTGTTGAAAACTGGAGATAAGTGATTTTCTGCTGGACTAATTGATTAAAGACTCTCTTTTGGAGAACTTGAGCTTACTTGTGGCTCTAAACTGGCTGTTTGCTCCTTGATTCCTGAACTGAGTGAAGGAGGGGCAGAGCGCCACAGGTACTTAAATCAGAACAAAGTATTTAACCAGACTTTATAAATGCACATGCCTGAGTCTTGCATAATTAATCTCATCTAGCTGTCTGATAGAGAGAAATAATGAAAATAATGCCAATTATCAGCCATATAGAAAGTGCAAGCTCTCTGCATTGATAAAGATTCAGGAAAGGCTGGTTGTTTTTTTTTTTTATCCTTCTCTTTGCTCCTGTATTTCCTGGCAGGTTGTTGTGTTGTGTTTTGTTTTGTTCTGTTTTGTTTTGTTTTTTTTTTTTTATTTCAAATGCAGATAGTCATCTATAAGTGAAATTCTGGCTTTGTGGAAACTATTGAGAAGACCTGCATGATTTCTTCACTGCTAGCCTGCACTCCTTCATCGTTCATGCTCCCATAGGCTTGCCCTGTAACTACTCAAAATCCAAAGGCAAGAACTTTTGATTAGAGTGCTGGATGTGCTGAAACTAAAGGAGATGAGGAATTTGGAATCAAAGCCAATTTTGAAATTGATTACATTTTTCTCCGTGTACTTGTGAACACACAGAGTGTATGTATAAAATTACCACTCTCCAAGGCAGGCGGAGAGGAGAGGAAGAGAAAGGTCACTTTCTCTTTCACTTTACTCTGCCCTGGTGAAGCCGCATCTGAAGTACTGTGTCCAGTTTTGGGCTCCCCGGTTCAAGAAGGACAGGGAACTGCTGGAGAGGGTGCAGCAAAGGACTACCAAGATGATTAAGGGACTGGAACACCTCTCTTATGAAGAAAGGCTGAAGGATTTGGGTCTTTTAGTCTGGAAAAGAGACGACTGGGGGGGGATTTTATCAATGCTTATAAATAAAGGGTGGGTGTCAGAAGGATGGGGCCAGGTTGTTTTGGTGGTGCCCAGCAACAGGACAAGAGGTAACAGGCACAAACTTGAACATAGGAAGTTCCATCTCAACATGAGGAGGAACTTCTTTACTTTGAGGGTGCCAGAGCACTGGAACAGGCTGCCCAGGGAGGCGGTGGAGTCTCCGTCTCTGGAGACATTCAAAACCCGCCTGGACGCGTTCCTGTGCAACCTGCTCTAAGGTGACCCTGCTCTGGCAGGGGGGTTGGACTAGATGATCTCCAGAGGTCCCTTCCAACCCCTACCATTCTGAGATTCTGTGATTCCGTCACCCTCGGACTAACTTTGTGTTTTATACAAGATGTCACTGTCCTTCATTGGCTAGGGGCGGTGACGAGCAGATGCTGTGTGCAACGCGCTTCCCTGTGCAAAGCAGCGGATCTAAAGAGAAAGCTGTGCTGGGGGTTATATTCTTTGACCCGTCAGTCATTTTCTTTGCCTTCAGTCTTTCTCAGTAGCTGAAATGCACTTGTGAGGCCCCACGCTCTCCAGTGAAAGAAAAGCAAGAGGAATCCTCAAGATGTCTCTGAACCCGGTTCCAATGTCAATTTGGTGGCCAAGGTGCTCTGGCTTCACGTCGCTCTGAGGCACCCAAGTTTCCCCTTGCAAAGCAGGTGTGCTTTGCTGCAGGTCAACTTTTAAAGCTTTAGCATTTTTAGGCCTCCTCTTCATGAAGCTTTTCTTCAAGAATTTTCCGTGTTGCTTATCTTCCATTGTACACGTAATATTTTGAATCTGACTTTTGAAAAAAACCAAGCAGTTTATCAGAATTCTTAGGAAGAATTCACAGCCTTTTCTTTAAACTCTAATAAAGCTTCTACATAATGAACTTGAAAAACAAAAGATCTTTTGTCTGAATCCATACTTTTAAAAAAAATTCTTATTTTCTTGTTCAGTAAAGAAATTAACTATTTTCCTCCTCATCCAAATGAAAGCACTATATGTATGGTTACCTGGAGACCTGCTCACTGTCAATGAAAATAAGTGGGGTAGCACACTAGCAACAGTTGATACCAAAAAGGCCATTAATATAGTGTTTGCTCGGAATAGTTTAAACACCACAAATTGGATTTTCTTGTGGAAGGTCGGTACAGTAGCTTGCCAGAAAAGAATTTAGACATCAAAATATTTTCCCCAGGGTCTGATTTTCACCATACAGCAGAAAAAAATCTCGCATTTTGGCTACAGAGTTCAGGCTCTCTGCATGAGTGTCCGTGTGAGGCGGCTGTTGCCCTGATGGTGCTTCTTGGGGGGGACGGGTACAGGACGCTGCCGCCTGTCCCCGGCTGTGGGCTTTCTCTCTGCCGGGATGCACAGGCAGGAGGGAGATGTGTTGATGGCTAAAGGATGCGCCCATGGGCGAGGCTGGTCAGTGCCAAGTGCCCCTGGTGAGACTACAGGGCACCTCCGCACCTGGTGTGATGGATGCCCGGGATACTGCGCTGGCAGGCAGCCTTCAGGAAATGCTGCCAGGGCACGGGCGAGTGAGTTTGCACTTTGGAAGAATAGCTTGGATCTGCAGGTTTCCCACAAACCTGGGTGTCTTCCGGTTTACTTGGCCTTACCTGAACAAAGAGGTCTTGGCTTTCCCTGACTCGGGGTAAGATGGGAAGAGCCCTCTTTATATAGCTGAAAATGTTAGAGTACACTGAAATTGCAGCCTGACATTTATGCCACCAGTTGCAGTGTGTGTTTTCTTTAAAAAAACAGAAAGCTAAGGTATGCTGTAGCTATATATGCATCAGGGGAAAAGGCGGCACGTCCGCCTGTGGAGTCAAACTTTGTATAAATTTACAGCTCAGCTTTACAGTTTGAACTGTTTTAAAGTTTGTAGCCCTGGGGGAAAAAAAAAAACAAAACACAAAACAGAAAAGAAAAGAAAAAAGAAAGAGAAAGAAGAAAGAAAAAAGAAAAGGAAAAAAAAGAAAAAGAAAAAGAGAAAGAGAAAGAAAAAGAAAACGAAAAAGAAAAAGAAAAAGAAAAAGAAAAAGAAAAAGAAAAAGAAAAAGAAAAAGAAAAAGAAAAAGAAAAAGAAAAAGAAAAAGAAAGAAGGACTCACTCCCCATTAGCCGTGTTGTGTCTAAAGAAACAACTGCTGCTTAGGGATTTGCAAAATGGGAAAAAAAAAATAATTTCAAGGACATCTATTTTCTGTGGAGTATTTTCTGTCTCTGTGAATTGCAGAGAACATATTGCTCCTGGTGTCTAAGTGGTAATTAATATTCTGCACTAAGTGGATTTGATAGGGGTAAAGTGCTGCTTGAGAAAATTGTGGCATCATCTTTATGCTACTGTATAAGAACAAATGACTTCCTGGGTTTATGCTAGGCAAAGGCAAAAGGTCATGGAAAGGTGTATGAAAACTGAATGTTCCCTTCTGGCCTGGACCTTTGAAAAGGCAACTCTGGGGGTAGAGTGGCTCTTTTTACAGCGTCGTAAGTGGACCACATTTCCAAAAGACGAAAGAGTGTTGCATGACTGACTGACCTTTTTTCTTCTAAATTTAACATTTTTTGGTTTGCACAGAAACACTTCAAATATCCCAAACCTGAATCTCCCGTTTATTCTCACTCAGGTGATGTGCAAGCTCTGAAGATACCGTTGTTGCTCAGTGGAAATGTCAGGCAAACCAGCACTGAACCACAGTTTCTGAAGGCTCAGTTACAGTATATAAAATGAAGCTTTGAAAATGCTCCTTGTTTCTAGCTTCAAAAAAAGCCTACAAACTCTGAACAAATTGCACCAGGTTAAACTACTGAAAATAGACACTCAGAACACGACAGCTTGTTAGGAAAAATGCCCAAGGAACAGTGAGGATACTGTTTGGAAGACGAGTGAATACAATTAAGAAAAGGGGAAAATATCCTTTTCTTAATGATATTCATGTAAAATATCTACTAAGAGAGACCATCATTCTGTTTCAAGACCAAGAGACAGACCTCTCAGCAACCAATTTAAAATGGTACCAAATGTTAAAAACCACAAAACGAAACCCAAAGACACATCTTAAATCTACAACAAAGTAGATTTTGATAATCTCTAGAACCAGAAAAAGCTTATTTATTATGTCTGTGGCCTCCTGCTAAGCAATTCCAGCCTACATATTTGTTCCAAATAAACATTTCAACTATTTTCAAGATTACAGAAAGCACCACACCATGCATCTCTTGTTCTGAACCCATTAAATCATAATTTAGTTTCACATGTTAGTTGCTGAAAGCCCAAGAATATTCTTGACTAAGATAAATGCTTTCCTGTGCAAATAACCCCTTAACTTTGCCAGTACCGTATTTTTCATTTCAAGTTTTAATACCAGCTGTTGAACCCAAACTTTCTTATAATGCAAAAAATACAAAGTTGGATTTTTATTGGAGAGGATCATAAACATATGTGTTAGTGCTTTTTGTCGGTCAAAGGCTTCAATGCGCACACTGAGTACCTTCTAAAGGCAGATTTAGATTTTTCTCCTGTTACATCAGCTAATTGGTGCATTGGAGTTAGAGTTGTCATATAAAAAGGCTTGCTCTTGCCTGGAGAGGGAAGCTGCCAGGAATGAGTGGGATCTCTGGCCATGGAATATCATTCCTCCAAAGTCTCACATACTAGTGTTTTTGTCCGAATAAGCACACATGCCCCCAGCCCGGGGACCAAATCTAACAGTTTATTTGCCCCAAACTCTCCAAAATGAGAAAAAGGTTTGCCTCAAATTATTTCCCTGCATTCTCTCTAAAATACTTATGAAGCACTAAGCAAACATAAACGCTGCACAGTGCAATGTTATCCTCACTTTGGAGAGTTTCTTAAAAAGATGGGCTACTGCAATTCTTACTATGGTCCCCCAAACCATGGTGCCAGACACCTGAAAAGGGAAATGCTGTGCTCTAGGCTTTTGGTTATTGCTTTTGTTGTATTACAGCACATGGTAAATATACTAACCTTGGATAGCCATAAGGAGCCATGCTGCAGCAGAAAGTGAAGATACTGTTTGTTTAAAACCTCTCCTGTCACAGTGAGTGAAAAACGAGATGAAAAAGCTTTCCAGCCAGGTTTACAGCTTCAAATACAAACACTTTTTCACCATTCCTTTGATCGCCGGCTGGCCGTGTTCTTTTGGTGTCCTTTTGACAGCTGGGTTACAAGGCCAAGACACACAGTTACCCTCAAGCAGCTGCCCTTCGCTTTCTCCTGCTGCAGAAATCAACAGCTCGCCCAACAGCTGTGACAAAGCTGAGGCTGCTGTTGTCAGTTTTGCTAGTAAGAACAAATGTGTTAGGAAATGGGATGCTCAAAATTAATTTTGTTTTTATAAAATGCCAGGAGTTGCCACAGAGTTTCTAGGAGCTGATTTTGCAATGATCGTGGGACATTTTAAAGAAAAGAGCGGGAACTGAAGGATGAACTATTATCCAAACTTCTGATACTGTTTGTCTGCAGTCATAGAATCACAGAATGGTACAGGTTGGAAGGGACCTTAAAGATCATCTAGTTCCAACCCCCCTGCCATGGGCAGGGACACCTCCCACTAGACCAGGCTGCACAAAGCCCCATCCAGCCTGGCCTTGAACACTTCCAGGGATGGGGCATCCACAGCTTCCCTGGGCAACCTGTTCCAGTGCCCCACCACCCTCATAGGACAGAATTTCTTCCTAATATCTAATCTAAATCTCCCCTCTTTCAGTTTAAATCTGTTACCCTGTGTCCTATCATTACACTCCCTGATAAACAGCCCCTCACCATCCTTCCTGTAGGCCCCCTTTAGGTACTGGAAGGCCACTATAAGGTCTCCCCAGAGCCTTCTCTTCTCCAGGCTGAACAACCCCAACTCTCTCAGCCTGTCTTCGCAGGAGAGGTGCTCCAGCCCCCTGATCATCTTTGTGGCCCTCCTCTGGACCTGCTCCAATAGGTCCATGTCCTTCTTGTGCTGAGGACTCCAGAGCTGTACACAGTATTCTAGGTGGGGTCTCACGAGAGCAGAGTAGAGGGGCAGAATCAGCTCCCTCGACCTGCTGGTCACGCTTCTTTTGATGCAGCCCATCTTTTGATGCGGTTGGTTTTCTGGGCTGCAAGTGCGCACTGCCTGCTCATGTTGAGCTTCTTGTCCACCAGCACCCCCAAGTCCTTCTCCTCAGGGCTGCTCTCAAGCCATTTTCTGCCCAACCTGTATTTGTGCCTGGGATTGCCATGGCCTTGCACTTGGCCTGGTTGAACTTCATGAGGTTCACACAGGCCCATCCTTAAGCCTGTCCAGGTCCCTCTGGATGGCATCCCTTCCCTCCAGTGTGTCGACCGCGCCACACAGCTTAGTGTCATTGGCAAACTTGCTGAGGGTGCACTCAATCCCACTGTCATTGTCAAACCAATGACTGAGAGGAGAACCAGTAGGGGGAACAGCTACGATACAGCGAGCCGAGGGAAGGAGAAGAGGTAGCAGTTGCCTTCGCCTCTTAAGAAACAGGGCGGCTCCGAGAAGCCGAGAAACCCCCGGGCTGCGAGGGCCGTCCCTGCTCGGGCGGCTGCAGGCGCGGAGCGCAGCCGGGTCTGAGCCGGCTCCTTACGGCGGGTGGCGGTTAAACGGCTCCTAACAGCCGCGCGCGCGCGGGGCTCGGGGGCAAGGCCGCGCGGGGCAGCCCGGCGCGAGGGTTCCTCGCCTCAGCCCGCTCACCCTCAGGGGAACCTGAGCGGGGCGCGAGGTGCCGCCGTGTGAAGCAACACCGACGGCCGCAGCGGGGGAGCGGGCGGAGGCGCAGCCTGCACGGCGAGGGGCGGGGAAGGGAAGTAATAAACGAGGCGCGGTTGGCCTCGACGGTGCTGCTTTCCCCTCCGCCACCAGAGCGGTAGCCCCGGTGAAACGCACGGTAGGACTGGGTCCGGCTGTGCCGACGAGGGGCGGGGGAGCCGGGGGGGCCGTCCTGTCCGGCGAGGGCGGCGCCGAGCTCCGCTCCGCGCCGGCCGCCTTCACCTCGCCCCACCTCGTCGCCGTGCCCGCCTGGCCGCGGGGGCGAGGAGAGGCAGGGAGCCGTCTGGCCCCTGCTCCGCCGGAGTTTGCCCAAGTGTTGGCGATGGGGCGCGGCCCAGCCTGAGCACCTGCCGGCAGCCACCGGCTCCCCTCAGCCCTCGACGCCGCTATGGAGAGCCCCGCGGGCGGCAGCGCGGCGGCGGAGCCGGCGCACCCCTGTGCGGAGCCGGAGCTGCCG
>VYZM01017103.1:18676-52501 GCA_013398915.1 Dromas ardeola | reverse complement strand
GGTCGGTAAAGGTGGTGCTGGGGAGGCCAGAGAAGAGGTGGAACGGAGCAAGTGGAAGACGATGAGGGTGTCTTGAGAAGGGTTATGGAGACAGGAAAATGGCAGCGAGGGGAACCTCGTGTAATGGGAGCAAGAGACCAGTCTTCAGGAGTGTCCTGCACATGGAGGAGGAGGAGGTGTGAAAAAGATTCAGGTCCTTACACCACCTCTTTCAGTCATCACGGTGTGGTGCCCCAGCAGGACTGTGAAACCTATGGTATCAACTGAGCTTTAAGCAAAACTCTTGTTAGTGTGATTTACTAAGAACCGTCTTCCAGTATCCAGCCTGGTTGGGAGCTTAGAGCGAGACATAGCATGAAGACGTCAGCCAGAAGCCTCAGAGCTGGCTTGACTGGGCAGTTCATGTTCTCTAACTCCAGACCTCTGGATAGTGAAACTGGCTTGCATATAGTCAGACACAGAGTGACCCAGGATTGCTCTGAACAAGAAAGTGTAGGAATGTACCTTCAGGAAGGATACTTGTGACTATTGCCCACCCTGTCCAGACTCAAGCTGCTGTCTGGTCTCTGATGGTTCAAAAGTAAGCTGCTGTCCCTTCTCCACTCAAAAAAACACCTGCCTGGTTGGGTGGTGTGGGAGAGAATTGTTAGCTTTGTGAGCGAACAGAGGAAGTCCCTGAGTCAGCAGGTATTATTAAAACTAATCAAGGTGGGTATGTGGACATGTTGCAGATATGCAGACATACTTTTTCTAATATCTCTATGAGCAGGCATTAGGAAACCGGGGATTCATGGACCCTGAAGAGGGAAAGTACTGTTAAGTCCATGTTGATGTCCATCTTTCACAAGAAGAGCTTTGTTTTGCTCATGAGATGTGTTAAAGAATACTTCTTAAAACTTCAGCTTTATTTTGAATTCTCATGATGATGAGTCCATTTCATCCCCTGATAAGTCACCCAAATATTGAGGAACCTCACATCCTTTGTTGTTGTTGCTGTTTTTTAATTTCCCAGTCGGGGGATTTTATTGTATCTCTGCTAGCAAGGTTGAAAAGTGTATAATAAATATATTCTTTGTGTGTCTTAGTACACAACCATGATCTAGCAATTTCTTTGTGTATTTCCAGTATTTTTGTAGCCCTTCTGAAGGTAAGCATAGTAGTGTATTGATGGTCTCATCAATGCAAAATTATTTCTGTTTCTACCAATGCAAAATTATTTCTGTTTCTACTAATAGTCCTATTAATGTATTATGCACACACCTGCTTTGCATTGTACTGAGAACTTGAGACAGTTATTTAACATGTTTTCTGGAGTTACTGCATTCTGAAGTGGGTGTCTTTTGTCTGTGAATGTGGCCTACCTTTGCAGACTTTTGCATTCAAGTCATCTTGTAGGACCAACATCATTTTATCAGTGATTAATATCACTTTGTAATAGTAAAGTGCCTTGTTACTGGATAACTCCTGCAATGCTCTTATGTCCAGGTTTAATCAGCAAATACTTTTTATAATTTTTAGTGTCCATTAAAAACTAATTGAATAGTCCTGAACCAATAATTGGTTCAAAGGAGAGTGTTTAAAATACTCTTTGTGTGGATTTCTTTCCAGTAGCAACATTTTGACATCAGCTAGGGGGACAACTTTTTTCATCTGTAATGTATGCCTTTATTTGGCAAACTTTTTGGTCAAAGCATCCTTTACCTGTATTAAGAGAAATTCAAATGTATTAGTATGTCACCTTTATCAACCAAACCTGCAAGCTGTCAAAAAGCAGAGAGATTTATTTGTCTGACTGTACTTTTTTGAAAACTATGCTGAGTGTGTTAGTGGTATTTTAGCATTAATTCATTATCAGGGGTCCCAAATTAACTGCCATTAACTGCAATGTTACCCTGAAAATGCAAGCATCCTTAATTAAAAAAAAAAAAAAGCTTTTAAGTATAAACAATCATTTTAATAGAGTATTTATTTTGCTGTTCTGTTGTTTTAGTATTTTAATAAGTAGCTCTTTTAGCATCAACATTTTAAATAGCTTTTTTATTCTTGCATTGATGCAGTTACTGTCTCTTTTCTAACTAAACATCCCTGCAATCCCTTCTATCTTTTTTTAAATAGTTGAGCTGCAGTGACATTTGCCCCATCCTTTGGAGTTTTACCTGTTCCTATGGTATGTCTAAAATTGATGTTCAGAGAAACCCTTAGTCAGAACCTTTAAACTTATAAAATTATGCTGGCACATTGAGGTGAAGTGTTTTTATCTTAGTATTTGCTGCTTTATTTCCTCCTACTACATGCTAGAGGTGGGGAAATTTTTGGTTTCTTTAACAGTGATGTATGGAGTAATAGCATCTTGCTTCATTCTGCAAAGGGACAAAAAGTATCCATTACACTTTTCACTTCACTGCTTTGCATTTTTTTTTTCTTTTTTGCCCTTTTTTTTTTTTTTTTACTTTTATCTTTCTGGTATCAGCTAGCAGTGGACCTAAATTTCATATTGGATTTTCATTACCATGGATTTTGAAGTGCTGGCTCTTTTTTTTTTTTCAATTCTTATTTTATATATGATGATCTGTCCTTGTTTCCTGAGAACTTTTGTTACGCCCTTCTTGTTTTCTTGCTCTGTGTTGTTCATTGGTGGGTTCTCCGTGCCTCATGTTTTTGAATATGTATCAAGCTATTATCCAAAAATGCCGAATCTGATAATTGTTCATTTACATTCTTAATCTGATACCCTGCAGTTTCTTTAATCTTTGAAAAATCAGTCCTTTTAAATTTCTATATTTTATAGATACAATTCATTGTTGCCATATTATTTTTCCAGAATATGTGTCGGATTGGGACTGTTGGCATCTATTCAGTTCTTAACAAAGAACAACATTAAGAATGAGCTTTAATATGAGCAATGATGAACTTTCTGTGTTAGGAAATGACTGTGTGTTTACTTTAAAAAGAAAAAAATAAACAAGTTTTATTACTGCCTGTGTAAGATATCAAGCAGATATTTCCCATACTGAAGATATCTATTAGAACGTACTTTCTATACGCCATGGGTGGAACCTTGAGAAGCAGTTGTTCTTGGTCTGAGAGTGGGAGTTCTCTAAAGGAGGCTTGCCTGTAGCCATCTCTTGGTTTACTAGTTGGAACCTTAACCACTAAGTAAAGACTGAGCAGTGAGGTCCATCTCATTGTGAACAGAGCAGTGAGATCCATCTCATTGTGAATAGTAATGCCAGGGTCTTTGTTAAAAGTGCTATCTATTATCCCTTTTTCCCCACTCTGCCTGAAATTGTAGCCATGTACTTAAAGTCATAATACACGACCTACCCAAGCAAGCTTATCTATCTTGTTTAGTATGAATCTATAACATAATGATTCTTGGAATTGGTACCTTTGATGACAAAACCAGCAAACTTCAAGGACAGAGTGCAAAGAAAAAGATCAACAGGAACCTCTTTGTCCTGTCTGCAGGCAGATTTTCTAGTAGATGATTTTTCAGTAAACCACTGAGAAGAGTGCTGCAAAACCACCTATATTCCATAATAAGAATATGATGTCTCTTTTCTCCCTGAGTGTACTCATTAGTCACTTCCCATCCTTATTGTCAAATCTTATCATGAATGGAGGTGTGACTTATGCCTTTAGTTAGTCATTGCAGACCAGCAGGTAATGCAGAATGACCCTGATCTCAAGAAATCACTGAACTTTCTAAGATGCTTTGCTAAATGGGAACTACAGTACTTGTGAGAGCAAACTTACAACAAATTGCGAAATAAGGTCTTGATAACATAAAGATGAGGTCTCTTTGCTCAGTCTGTGCTAGAAACAAGCTGTCAACAAAGTAACTTGTTATGCAGAAGTGGGTGATGGTATCTACCTAGTAAGGATGCTTGCATACATTGACTGTATCTCTAGGAAGAGAGGCAATACATTTAGACTGAAAGCCACAGGTACTGGGCATTAGCATGAAGCTTTTTTTGCACAAAATAAGAGCAATTTTAAAGAGGAACAGTGAGCCTAGGAGTTAACTGAGGATTTTTAAAAATTGTTCAGAATTATCCCATGCAGAAAATCAAACTACAGGCACAGTAGTGCATTCATAAACAGCTTAAGGGATATGGTGAAAAGGTGAGCGTGGCTTGGTTAATGGTGTAACAGATAGATTCAGCTTCTTTGTGGTCTTACTATAGCTGCAAAGGATCCTTCTGTTCTGGATGTACTAAGAAAGCAAACATGATGTCAGAGTTAAAAGTCTGCCCTGTACCTGTGGAAGGGTGATACTAGATAGAAAGAGATGTAGCTTGTCTACCCGAAACTTTATCAAGGCTTATTGCCTGAAGTGCCACAGTATTTGGCAAGTGTTAAGTGAAGGAGTGGCCTCTAGAGTTGTATGAGTTTTAGATGTTCACATTTTGGTTCTATGAAATCCTGTTTCTGTAGCTGATCATCCTTTTACCTTATGAAGGATGTACAGCAATCTGCTTTGAGACTTGGAATATTTCTTGGACTGTTTCACCACAGCATTTTGAGATGACTGTAGTCACTGAAGTTGGCAGGATGAAAGTCAACTGAAAGGAAGACAAGCTAGAGAGAGACTGGAGTCCTGAGGAATAAAGCTAAAAGTTTACCTGAGAAAAATGAGTATTCCTCCAACAATCCAGGAAACTATGTCAGATCATTTGTGAGTATAGTGGAATATTTTGAAGTCTGTTTCTGTTGTTTTGCTATGTATGAGCTTCTCTAACCAACATCCTGCATGATAAGGCAGTCCCAAAATGCACTGTCTGATACTCTGATACCTGTCTCTGCAGCCCCATCTTCACTCAGAGCCAGTGTTAGACCTGGGAGGGGGCCCAGACAGAGTGAAACATAGGTCCTCCTTACTTCCTTACTGTAGTTGAACCACTCTTAACATAACCCTAATTTCTTGTCCCTGAAGCTCTCTTTCTTCATTTTACACTGTGAAAGGGGAAGAAGGAAATTTATATTCTGGATCCTGATTTTTCAGACTCTGGCAGCCATTGAAGGAATCATTGCTGTCTGTATCCAGCAGCCTGCCCTGAAGCCCTCTGCCCTCTGAAGGCCAAAATCCCCACTGCACAATTGGCGGGGATGCTTCAACTTCTTCAGCCCAAAGGCTAGTATGTCAGGGTACAGTAAACATTTGTCTCTAGTTTAAGCTAATATACGGCATGGTAACTAGTGTAGCCAAGGTGGAGGCACATGCTTGTCTTGTTGACTGCCACAGGGATCTTAATGTCTGACAGGAAGGTGAGAATGACAGCTGAGGGCAGTAACTTTTAAAATAAACTTTGACAAACCTTCCTGCTGCAATTTATCTTTGCCCCTGTGTGTGACAGTGAACAGTGGGGAAGGGGTTAAGGGTTAACTCTCTGATGCTTACCTCAGCAGGCGGGGTTTGCTGTTTTCCTGAGGAGTAATTAGTACTTCTTTCCTTTCTTTTCCCCTGTTACTAGCTCAATGGCTAGGGGTGTATTTTCTTTAAATCTGAGGAGATGTATATACTGCAGAATACAGAAATGTGAAGAGAAGCAAACCAACCATCTTCAGAAGGGGGAAAGTGGTGTCTGAGAAACTAGGGCTAACTAGGTTAGATATTGTGCTGCTTTAATACAACGGCAGAGCTATCGGGACATGATCTTTTATCTCTGCACATCTAGAGCAACTGCAAGTGTCTCCAGCAAAGCTCTGCATTGTGCCATCGAACTAAACACTCTGATAAGACCCTGTAATATACCAGTATTGTAATCCTTTTATATCCAAGTGCATGAGGTGAGTTTTAAATGACAGTAACGAGCCTGATGCAATCCATTAAGTCTATATTTTACTGTTATGATACGTCTTAGATGCTGTGACACGTGCGTTACATTGAAGAGATATATTTTGCTTTAATGATATTAGTTGAGGTCAATTTCCAGTATGAAGTCATCTTGCAGAAATGTTTATTTGCATTCAGAGGTTTCCATGCTTTCATTCAGCAGTGGAGAACATTATTTTCTATCTGTCACCCCTGAAAAATGTCTTTGTATCAACACTGTTGCTTTTTCTGTGTAACCTGGAAGGCTTTACTTTGGTTCAGCTTGTGTGCATTCTATGAAATAGCTCCTTTAATGTCGGTTGAACAAACTTAGAAACATGCAAATAAATAACCATAAATAGGTTATGTGGAATTAATTAACTTTGTTTTGGTATATTGCCATGTGCCAAATGCAAGAGAAGAGCTGTATTCAGAGAATGATGAAGGTGTTAAAAACAAAAAGAAGAAATACACCTTGATTGTCTAATGGAGGGAGACTCAGTTTTACTGCTGCTTCTTTTGGAACTAACATCTCTTTTTAGTTGTGATGGGTCATATGGAAAGAAATACTGACAAACCAAAACCAGTGTGAGCCCTACCTTTTAATGAAGCTTTGGAGTTGTTTCCATCTCTAAAAATCTGGTGCTAACCATGCAAATTTGGACTACTTTCATTGTTCCAAGGTGAGAGTATGGGCATGTGTGTGCACTATCTGAAGTGATTAATTTCTGTGCCATGGCTTTTGGATAAAGAAAAAAATAATTGCACTTTATTTTTTTTCCTGTTTGTTCCTTTGCGTGAAACTTACTTGCATGAAAAAAAACAATAACAAAACCAAAAAAACAACCCAACCTACAACTTTCCGTTTTCTCTGCTTGTCTTTCTCTCCTCCTGAGCTTAAACATTAAAATCTGAGAAGGCTTCCTGAAATCTGACTGTGAACCCTCTGTCACTGTGTTTTGTAGCTATGAACACATCAGCTGATTTCTAGGTGTTGAATCAGCTGAGAGGGAATCTTCATGAATATAATAAAAATCCTGTGTGATTCTGTTTTGTTTTGGTTTACTCTGCAAGTAATATTTTTCACTGTATGATTAAAAGTCTTATTGATTCTCACCAAATAGACTTAGTTAGACAAAATCTTTTATGCCCATTACATCCATTACAAATTATTTAGAAAATTTGACCATTTAGTTTTATTCTGAAGAGATGAACATCTGCATCTATCTTGACCTGCCTTTGATCTGAAGCCAATTATTGTCACACGGCCCTTGAGAACACCACAGTTAGGGTGTTTTTTGTTTTATTTTGTGTTTTAAATGTTGCTTAAATGTTTTGTGGGAAATGAAACATTTCTGGAACTCTTTATATAAAGTAAATGTTGTTCTGCTTACTGATGGGAGAAAAACAAAGGGTGGACTGTGCATAACCAGTCAGTGAATTCTAAAGGTCACAGGGGTTTTCTTGTTTTGTTTAAGAATGATATACAAACAGATTTTTCAATATAGTTCCTAAGTTGCTGTGAGGGAATTTTCTGTGCCGTTTGACCATGAGATGTTGGCAAGCAGATCTCTTGTTCTACCTTGTTGCATTTCAAGTTTACCCTCAATCGTATCGGAGAGCTCCTGAAAAGAAGCTGTAGGACAGGCTTGACTCAACCAGAGTGAGCGCGTGAGACTACTTAGGTGGGAGCCTGGTTCCTGGCCACTCATCTCTTTTGCAGTGATTGTGTGCTTGTTCAGTCTTGCTGTGCTGTGTGTAGCATATTCTTCAGAGGTTTAAGAATTATTTCTCTCAGACCTGAGGTCACAAAATTAGGTTTAAAAAAAAAAAAGGACATATTTGCTTATGTGAGTTAATTACATTGTTTTCATTTCCATCCTCCCATAAAATAGACAAATTATGACAGATATGCAGTAGCTCATTTTATGTTCTGCAGCCATGTCCTGCTTTTATCACTGTAATTATACATTGCTTTTTTAATCATCAAATTAAACTTGCACATTAACAAATGTTGATGTACTCCCTAGTTAAAAATTAACTAATGTTCCTGGTTTGTAGACATAGAAGCCTGAGGTAAAGTTCTTCTGATGTGTAAGGAGTTGGTGCAGAACTTGGATGAGAACTCCAGACTTCTTGGCTTCCTCTATATTCTGCTTATAAGATGGCCTCAAGTTCAAACTCACTGGCTGTCCACACTGAGTGCAAACCTTCGTTCAGTCGATACTCTGGGCATACTGCTGCTTCAATGCACGTGGAGGAGCAGCCCCAGTGGTGATTGCTTGGCCTAGCTGCTGCCTCTTTTCACACCATGGTGATGTTACGTGTCTGAAATTAGGCAGTCAAGATAGGTGTAGGGTCTTTCTTAGGAGGACCTCAATGTGGTTTGCCACTTGCAGGTGAAATTTGTGAACATGGTAGGCTCTGTTTGCCTTGAACTTCAGCACGAATGTGAATTGCTTTTGCCTCGGGCTACCTTTGAACAAGAGTGCGGGCGCCTGAGACTGAGCCAAGGGAGGGAGTGCAGCTGTTGCTTTATCCTGCTCCCTGGCACAGGCTTGCTATAGAGTGTCTGCAGTGTCTCCTAAGGTCAATGTGATTCAGCTGGCAGCTGATGAGCCAAACATGTCCTACAGTGTGCTTTCACCTAGCTTGTCTTCTTTCTCTGAGGGGTGCTGTTACTACCTTCACCTTTTCCTGAGAGGTTGGGGTGGCTATAGAGCCATGCGAGTAGCAAAAGCTACATCACTGTAGTCTGCAAGGAGGGACCCAAAGCTGGGACATGAATTTTGACACAAATTATTGGATCACTGTGTCATGATAAATTGTGCTTGCTTTTTTTATCCTTCGTAATATTCAGCCTGACAAAATAAATGATTCTCCTGTGGTGTTCAAGGTGGTAGAATTGAAACTTTTCAGATACTCTCTGGTAAAGGCTCTGAGTATTTAAACTTTTGTCTAAGTCAGTAGTTCCAAGGCATAACTGTTGTTGAGCTCAAAACCAAATGGGATTCACAACTTTGAATATTGTACCCCAGCTTTTATTACATTGAAAGTATATGATCACGGCCTTGGTAAGCATAATCTTTCATTGACTGAACCGCATCAGGGCTCTGATGACAGTCACAAATCCAAAACAGTAATGACACTGTGAAGGCTACATCCCCAGTTTTCTGCTGATCTGTGATGCTGTTGCTAAATCCAGTATTAAGGCAAGTACTCCAGCTTATCATAGCTGAACTTGTGCACATATAGTTGTGTCTACTGTAGTATATACTGCTTTTATGCTTAGATTATGTTTAAAATTTATTTAATATTTCTTTAAAGTAAGAAACAAAGGATAGTTGTAAATAGAATCATCTTGAAGTGTTTTTTGTTTCACTCAGTATAATTTATTTTTGTTTCATTTTGTATCAAGTTATGGAAGGTAATGTCTAGACTCTCAGCTGTTTATGTTTTTTCTTCTGCCGTTTAGGAAAACATGCCTTCATGCACAGAACTGTAGCTCAACTGCTTATAGTCATTGGCTTCTCAACAATTTGAGAAATGTTGTTCACATAATATCTAAAGCTTTTGAAATCTAAGCCCAAAATGCATCAGTTCTGGAAAACAAACTCCCATGTAAATCAGCATGATAATGAGCTTTCCCTAAAATTCTTCAGTTTCCTACTGCTGTCAGCAGTGCTTTACGTGAATTGTGGTACTCCACTGCCTCCAGGGTTGCCAAAGACAGAGTTGTAGATTCATGAAACTGATTGTGGGGAAAATAACGCAGGATTTACTATGTTTACACTTGGGATAGTGACTTATTTGCCACTTGCTTGCTATCCCCTCGCCTCCTTTAAATTTGTTACAAATATTTAATAGGTAGCTCAGCCAGAAGAAATTGTATTGAATCAAGTGTCATTGCCTTAGGAATCACAGAAAGGCTTCAGGTTTTGTCCAATGCAGAAAAATATCTGCCTGTAATAATTTCACTCAGGTGAGACTAGATGAATTAACTCTCCCGTTGCTGCCTTTCACTCACAGCAGTTGGAGAAAGAAAAAATATTTTATTATTTGGGGTTTTTTTAAATTTTAATTCTGCTAATTTGTGTGTGTGTTGAGGGGAGAGATTTCTTGCTTTTGCCTTTGCTGTGAGAGTGACAAGATGAAACTGGAGTTAGGAATTGGTACATGAAAACAGCACAAGGCTGTAATCTGTCTGTGTTGCTTTCCATCGGTGCTAGACCAGTCATCTCTGCTGCTCTAATCTTAGTTGAAAATAAAAACTTGCAGGAGTAAAGCTAATGTTTACAATGTTGTTACTGCTTGGCACTAGACTTTCTTACTTTGCAGAGCTTCTGTGTGCATAATCCTGTTCAACAGAGTAACTGTCTGCTTTTATCAGCATCATCTCTGTCTTTTGTGGAACTGAGTTGTTTCAGTTGTTTTCTTTGTAAACGGATGCTTCACATGCTTCAGTCTTTTTAAACCCAGTTTGAAAAAAGGACGTGATTACCAAGCTCAAAGCCAAACATTGTGTCTGTTCCTAGTAGTGTTGTTCATGGTCCTTAAGATAACTGACAAATCTGAAAATGGTTGAGGTGGATCTTCTTGTTTTCATGGTAATTAAGTTTCAGAGGAGATAACTTACTTTTTTGCTTATTATAATAACTACAGAACAAAACTAAGTCATCATATTGTTTTTGGAAAACCAGAAACTGCCTTCACTTTCTGGCTTGCAATCAAGACACAAAAGAATGCTTCATTATTTTGTTTTATTATTACCTTTTTACCCATTAATGCCTCTTCAGATTGCTTGTTTTGCAGTAATGGTTGCCTCTGAGAAGATATAACACAACAAGGTTAATTTCCTTAACCTTTGATATTTTGGACAATTTTAAAGATGGATACTCAGAATTCAGGATCTTAAATCTAAACTTCTTGCATACTCCCACCATGACACATTCACAAGGTACAGATTAGCAACGTACTGTTGATCTTTTTCCTTCAATATGTCTTCAAATTTGAGTTTCCACCTTGTAGTCCCTGAAAGAGGTGGCAGTTGCAATTCTGTTCTGTCTGTTTAATAAATCTGTGGGGCCTTGGATATGAGTATGGTAGTTGCTCAACCCTAACTTTGACTTGTGTTTCATCAAAACTGATAAAGCTTTAAGGATTCATGAAAAATGAATGCTACAATGTGTTGAATAGATTCCTTCCTCCTTCTGGAGCATATGCTGCTGTTCATGGAAATGTTCACTGTTGTCGTACTCCCTGAACATTTTTAAAATACCCTTTGAAAAATATGCTGATTTAGTCTTGTCTTACAAGCCTAATACTTAATTCCAGCTAGTGAACAGCAGTCAAACTCTAGTTCTAAAGGAAAAAGCAGTAAATGTCCACTTTGAACAGCATTTGACATCATTTGATAGCCTGGGTGTCTCATAGTCATACTGCAGTTCAGAACAGTAAACAAAATAAAATGGTTCTAATGGTGTGGAGGCAGCCTTGTGGCTGGCCTGGCCACAGATAAGAACTGGTGAATATGGATGAACATGGCTTGTGACAACTCTTTATGTATGTATGTTTTGAGGTGAACCATCCTACACTACATTTAATAAATGCTGGAGGCCGTGGTTAGAGGCTTGCTGTAAAATCACAATTTCATGTGATTCATCGTGTCTGATGAATCACAATTTGGAAGAACTAATATTCCTCTGACTCTAATAGAGATCCTATGATGATTAGCTTTGGGTATCTTACTTTTAGTTATAGTCTTAGTTAAAGTAGGGAAATCTAGAATGGATCCGCTGTGATAACAAAAAAGCTGTGACAATGCTTAATATTCCCTATCTATGTGCTGGAAGTAATAATGTGTACTGTATTTACAGGATAGTTAAACATTAAGTAGGTAATGGTTGTGACTTTCTATGGAAAGGCCAGCTTCTACTGAAACTCTAGATTTTACTGACCACTACTTAGTGCCTTGAAATAGATTTTTCTAATTTTTTAATGGATGTTGCCTGTTTTTGAAATTACAGTGTTCAGTGGTGTATAAGGGTTTTTTCAGTAGCGCATGCAGTCTTTTAGACTGGCACATAAAGCTTGTGCTGTTTACAGGAAAGTTAAAAATAGCAGATTGAATCCACATCTGCCCAGCATCCAGAATATTAAATCAAGAACTCTGTATCCATATGTGAGTGCAAGTCTCTTGGCTCACAGAGGATGCTGTGGCTTTATGTAAACTTTATTTTCATTTGCACTTTATAATGCTGCCTTTCCTCAATATTTTCTCTGTGCATAATTTATTGTGCTTTTATGGGGATCCTAAATAACAGCCTAGGAGTCTATCAACATAAAGAGGAAACATGTAATCTAGTTATGAAGTGGAATACCTCAGTTTGGTATGTACAAGTTCCCAGTGCTAATGATGGAGATGTCTCTTGATGTTTGTTTTAAAAAAAAAAAAATTATGAAAAATAAGAGATTCAGAGTAGGAAAGTCTCATTTATCTTTGTATGCTATATTTTTAATTATTAAAGAAAAGAATAAAGGTCCCAGCTTAACCCAGACTTAGGAGCTTTAGTGTACTGAAATCTTTTTTTCTTTCCATTGTAGTGCATTTTATTTGGATTCTTTTTCTTATCTCTTACATTTCTTCGGGCAGAAGATAAAGTTCCATGTAATTTTGTTTTTTCAAATGTTTTTGCTATATGTTGTTGGCCAGTGTGTGACCTGTTGGAGATGTGCAGATTTGGCAGATTTTTTTCTGCTCCCCAGCCAAAGTATTCAACATTAAATGATGGGTGACTCTCAAGTGGTTTAGTTTGGATAAACTTCTAAAAGTTGGGAGCCCGATCTAAACCTCCTTGGCTGAGGAATTGATTTTCCTGCAGTTGTGGAGGAGGGGACAGCCTTTCTGCTTGAATTTTGTACTCTTCTTAATTTCACTTAGGCCAAATCATCCCAGAAGTGATCTTTTTTTTTTTTTTTGGTACTTCATTCCCTTTCATTGCCTTTTATGACCCAGTGTAGGAAGTGCAGAGGTGCAGGAAAAGTTAAATAAAGTTCACCTTTCTCATTTTTCCCCCTAAACTGCAGGCAAGGTTCAAGTTAGGTTCAGGGTTGGGGTGTTTTCTCTGTATGCTCTCTCAACTGGCTAGCTTAGCTCTAGTAAACATTGTGGTGGAAATATTCTCATGTGACAATTGGCACACTGCTAGTGTGGCAGGCAAGCGTGAAGCATCTGTTTTTAATTTACTCCATTGTTTCTTTTCTTCTCTGCTGTTAAATCAGGCAGAGAAATGACAGATTCTGTAGAATTAGTAGGCACGTCAGCTTGCAGAAAAGTTTTGGAAAATAATGTTACCCTTAATGACCTGGCATAGTGAAAAAGTATGTATGATGTGAGACATCTACTCATTATGGGTGTCTAGCATCTATGTCACAATTTTTAATATACTAAGAGTATATAAACAGAGAAAATTATTGATCAGGTATCTTTTTTGGATTGTCTGTGATGGATAAGGATTTTTGTAGTGTCCTGGATATGTATATTTGGAGACCTTTTTCAGTCAGTGATACTGAATTTGGGAAAAAGTGAGAAGCATGTGACTTCTGAAATCTTAATTTGCCTAATGTTTGTGAATAACAAAAACGGAAACAAGCACAGATTATTTAAATGTTCTTTGAGAAGTTTTGAATGCTGCTTTGTTAGTATTCATTTGGGTATAAAGATTGAATGAGCACATGGGGAGTGCAAATACATGTCTCTCTTGAGGTAGGATTCAGGCAAGTTGATTGCTCTGTATATGCTTAGCTATTTTGCGGATGGAAGACTATAGATGCTGAATCAGAGACTATTTGAATTAAAACCCATGCAGAGGTACAACTGGATAATAGATGGGAATAGCTTAGTTAAAATATTAGGATTTTTCTCCTCTCTAAAGGCACTGGGTTTGTTACAAACTACCTTTAAAATGAGGGCTGTTTTTCAAAGCCACTTTTTGTGTTCCATTGAAATAGTTTGATTATTTCCCCTCCCCCGTGAAATAACTGTATGGTCACCAAGTCCATCTCTTGAATCTCAGTTTATGTGAGTAGGCTAGCATCACGAAGCAGCTGTGAGGTAGAAAGAAGCAGTGATGGAATTCAGTTACACAGGCAAGCATTCAGCTGCTTAAGCCATGATACTGCCCTTTCTCCTCCTGCAGTCTTGTCGGCCTCTGTCACAGTGTGCCTGCGCATCTTCTGCAGCCACTGAGGCTGGGGGGGAACTGCTTTGTTCACCACATATCCCACAGTCACTTGTCTTCTATGGCTGTATTGGATCTCACACTGCACAGTTAGCTCTTGCTGTTGGTTCTTTGCTTCTTAGGAAGTCTGGGTTCTCTCTCTTCCCATTTTGACAAGTAGATGATGAGTCCTGAATCAAATATACATTTTATCCAGCCTTTACTTTGGTAAAAGCGATTGGGGGGTGGAGGGATGAGGGAATAAAGGTGAAAGCTGAAGTAACAGAAAATTGAACTTCAGTCACCGATGCAGTGAACCTTTGGAGAAAATTTTAAAGCATGCATTATGATAGCTATTCTTCCACAGCATTTTTGATACCAGGGAAGCTTGATTCTTGATACGATGTTTGAGTTGTGATGCACCAGCTAAGCTTGATTCTTGATACGATATTTGAGTTGTGATGATTAAAAATTGTCTTAGAATATCAAGATTCTTCATCTTATTTTAACAATAATTCGGTAGTGAGTATAGAGTATTTTTTATTAATTTTGGCGTTTTTAAGGAAGGATTTTTTTTCCCTGAAACTTGCAGTGATTAATAGTTGTTGATTTTTACATTATACACGTTCAAATGATGAATGTCAACCTGCCATAGCAAATTGCATTTATTTTCCTTTTTTTGTTTGTTTGGGGTGTTTTGTTTTTGTTTTTACTTCTGTTGGGTGCATGCCTACAAGGTTGAAATAACAGCCACTCTAAATTTAAGTACTTTGGTTTGGCACTCAAGAAATATGATTATATAACAGTGTTGGGTGACTATTGTTTAAGACGTGTCTGTGTGTGTACTATCTCAGCCCAAAGTACAGATGCAAGTGCAGATGCAAGTGTGTTTTACTATATGACATGTAAAAAGTGAGTTTTCATGAAATGAAGTTTATAACCTTTATTTCTTTCAATTGTTGTAAGTCTAACAGTTTTTTAAAGTATTCTTCCAGGAGGCTGGCAGGAACCTGGAAACTGATACCACTCACAGGACTGATAAGCTGTATTGACAGAGCTTAGAATCATAGAATCATAGTAAGACCTCGTTGAGTCCAACTGTAAATCTAGCACTGCCAAGTCCACCACTAAACCATGTACCTAAGTGTCACATCTACACATCTTTTAAATACCTCCAGGGATGGTGACTCAACCATTTTCTTGGGCAGCCTGTTCTAATGCTTCACAACCCTTTCAGTGAAGAATTTTTTCCTGGTATCCAATCTAAACATCCTCTGGTGCAACCTGAGGCCATTTGCTCTTGTTCTATCACCTGTTACTTGGGAGAAGTGACCGACCCCCATCTCTCTATAACCTCCTTTTAGGTAGTTGTAGAGATCAATAAGGTCTCCCCTCAGCCTCCTTTTCTCCAAGATAAACAACCCCAGCTCCCTCAACTGCTCCTCGTAAGACTTGCGCTCTAGACACCTCACGAGCTTTGTTGCCCTTCTTTGGACATACTCCAGCACCTCAATGTCTTTCTTGTAGTGGGTGGCCCAAAACTGAACACAGTATTTGACGTGTGGCCTCACTGGTGCCGAGTACAGGGGGACGATTGCTTCCCTAGTCTATCCCAGCTTCTATCTGCTGCTGTGCTAGCACTGTTAGGCAAAAGTTATCAAGTTAAATATAGGTTGAGGGATATGGGGAGAATAGAACAGGACGAGAGGGAAGCAGAGACCATGGGTCATGGGAAAGAGGTAGGAGTTTCAGACAGGCATAAGCTTTCATCTGCCTGAGCCATGAAACTGCTCAAATGGGCAAGATGCAAGTGATGAGGTCTCTTTCAGTTTCTAACCCAGGAGCTTGAAGGCTGTAATTTTACAAAGAAATGCTATAAATATTGTTTTTTTGTGCATGTCACAACTTTCCAAAATCATTTATTAGCTGTGTGCAGACCTTGGCAGGACCCATCTAATACGACTCTGGTTGGTAACTAAAGATCTGCGACTTTGATTGTGGTCTCAGAGTGGCTAAATTTTACAATCCTTCCTCAAGGAACGGTGGCTGTCCAAAGGAGTGTGTACTAGGTGACTTTCCTGGGACAATGTGTGTGTACGTTCTTTTTTTAACTGTGATCTCTCACACCACTGTGAGTTAGCTTCCTCGGACTTGAAAAGATGTTCTCAGGACCTCACAAGCTACGGTATGAAAGAAAAAAAAAAAAAAAAAAAGAAAAGTCTGTTAGTACCTGTATGAATGTCATTGGCTTACAAGTGAACTGTAATGCTTATGTTTGGCTTGAAGGTAATTTTACTGAGAATTTAACTTGAGTATAAACTTCATTCATTGACCATGAGGTTACAGTCGGTGCTTCAATGTAACTAAACAATCAGATTCAATGAGCAGCAGAAAAGGCTCTGGGCTAAGATAGTACACGCCTCTTAAGGAACAGTCATCCACACAGTTGTATAATGGCGTTTCTTGAGTGCCAAAAAAACCAACGTCATAAGCTGGGATTCACAAGTAAGCTCCCAATTTATGGGAAACCTAAGCAAGAGTTAGGTGTTTCAGAGATTATTTTGGGTCTGAGGGTTTGAATTGTGACAGTCCTTCCTTTTCTTTCTTGCAGGCAGAGTAACTGTGGGCATATAGTACTCATGAGAAAGAGCTGTAGTCCTTCTCTGTGGTCCACCAACCAATTCATTGGTCAGCTGGTGGGAACATCTGCAGGGAACTATCTGCTGAGGTGATACAATTCTTGACTGAAATGCCTTAGTGGTTAATGAAATTCTTCAAAGCAGAGTTGCTAGGCTCTGTGGAGGGGGTTCATAGCACTGAACACCTTCAGTGTGAGTGTCTGCGGTTGGCTTTGACTCCCTTCACAATTAGTGGAGAGGAACGGGCACTGCTGGGCTGCAATTCATCTCATCCTAAAGTAGACTTTCAGACGAATGGTGCTCTAAAAGTGCTTTTCCTCTCTCTGCGTTGACAATGAAGTGGGTGAGGACTGGCTCATCTGAGACCAAACATCTCCCTTGTGACTCTGACCAGCTCTCTGCTGAAAACTTAGCTTTGGAACGAGAGGCATTTCATGAGGCTATCAAGAGTACTTCCAGACAGCCTGACTCGTCTGACAAATTTCTGTTTTCGTGCTTGGAAGCACTAAGGCTTCTTAGTTTGGCATGAGAGGATGTTTAACATTGTCCAGAAAAATAAGTTTTCCAATGCAATCTCAGAAATGACTAGGTTGTTTTTAATTAAATCTTTTATAAAGAAAAAAAAGACAACCTGAAGGAAAGACTGGAAAAGTTAAAAAGGACCGAAAGCAAAGCTTTGTCTTGGAAAACTTTAAGCAACTTCTAAGTTTAGGCATACACTGTTTACAGTGAATGATATATTTCCTAACTTCTGCAATTCAGTGTTGCAATAAAAGTTCTTTGAGGATTAGTTCTTTGTTTCCTTCCTGCCCTAAACTGCCAACTGTACAAAAAATAATAGTTTTCTGCTCTTTTCTGAATGACAGGTTATTTTCAGGTGTTTCACTATTCCAGTCATGCAATATTTTTCCCCTTCATACTTGTGTAAAAGCATTAGAAATACATTCTAAGTTTGGATGCTCTGTGTATTACGTTAACTGCATTACTTTTCTTTACACACCAGTTCTTGTGGGTGCTGGTTGTATTCTGTTTTGGCAGAGTCTGAGAGACTCTTTAAAGATCAGTTAAAGAAATAATAAACACAGGCATGCTCTTGACACAATTTTTGCTTTTCTGGATCAATAGAACTGCATTCTTATTTTAATGTAGTGCCTTGCCTTGTTTGAAACTTAGTTTTACTGTGAATTTAATTATGTTTAAGAAACATCTAAAATGTTTCTTAAAGCTTTTGCTTTTGATATCCAAGGTTTTTGGAAGAATCCTTGCTTCCATTTAACGAAAAAGTTCCTAATATGCAATTGCAGGGGAAAGAATTGAAAGCTTCATCTGTTTTAGCTAATAAATAAGGAAACCCCAACACATAAAAATAAATGAGAACTCAGGTTACAGATCAACCCTTAGAATGGGCAGTGTTGCTCACCTGCTGTAATTTGTTCTGTTCCTTTTAACTAAAATGCAGTTTCTTGGGTGATTTAATTTTTTGAACAGATGGTTATTTTGATATTAAGGAATATGTATCAATTATAAATATGGCACAAATACTTTGTCATAGTTTAGAAAAATGAATAGTTTAGATACTAGTTCATCCTGAGTTGCACTAAATGCCACTGGAGCATGAAAAATATGTGCTAGTTCTATTTTTAATGTGTGTTCCATGTACCAGAGGACAGATGAAAGATGCGGTATCTGAGTGTAACTGTAAAGTAACACCACAGTGCTAACATGATTAGTGGCTGTAATGTTTGGGTCTGAATGTAACCCTGTTGTGGAGTTCATTGTATGAAATGGGTAGTCGTACAGAATTATGAAAGCCAGAGATGAGCATTGGCCCCTCAATCCATGCTGTTGTTTTGGATGGTTGTCTGATTTTCACTGTAACCTGAGGGTTGATTTTGCTTGATGGGAATTGCCAGTGAATGTTATAATGTCCTGTGTTACTAAGACAACCTAAGACTAAAATTTTCAAATGTTGTTGCCAAAGCCTGATATTTGAAGTCGGAAGGACAAAAGATTACAGGTGAGAACTGATCTCACGAACAAGAAGTTTCTCTCTGGTTACAACTAGAGTAAATATTTAAAATAAATATGTGTTTTATATTCCTTACCTACATTAAAATGCTTTCAGGCTCTGTACGTGTTGCTGTGCTCGTTGCTTTTGTTACTGGTCTCACTCCAGCTACCTGTGCCTCTGTTTCTTCCACACTGTATTATCCTGCTGGCTGCTTCTTTGGACTTCACGTTTCACCACCTGCAGGATGGCTCTCCAAAAAGTGCATGTTCCTATGTCATTACAGTTCTCTGGGGGTTCTCCCAGTGGTTTGAATGGAAGCCACATGAGGCACTTCTGCGATCTATACATGAAAAACAAGTGTACCAGCTTCCTTATCTCCACTTGCAGAGTGTAATCCAAGCTACAGCTTTGCTCGGTAAATTCTAACCATTCTTGTAGTTTACTGTATATCAGCTTTTTGCCTTGGGAGCTGAGAGGTTTGAGTTTGAGTGCCCCAAACTTTTTAGGTGTGTAGGAAGGAGGAGATGCCTTGCTGGGCCACATGAAAGGACTCTCTAGTATTCACCCAAATGCTCTGTTTAGAAACAGACTTGGATATCAACTTTTCTTCCTCCTCCTCATCTATGTGGATGTGCCTACTTTCCAAGCAAAGGAAGTTGGTCAGCTGGATCTGGCCTGTGAAGTGCTAGTTGGACCACTTTGCTTAACACAACTGTTCTCAGATTTGTCTCTGGAGGTGGGACACTGCCAGTTTTATTGTGTTTGTGTGTTAAATTGAGCAAAGCAACTGTCCTAATTGTTGCAGTTAGCAATGCTGCCATATAGTGGAAAGGCTCATCTAAAAATTAAAGTTTTGCAGTTTCCTAGCAACGGCAGGGCTCTGGTTTGCCTGGTCCTTTCAGAAAAGTTTATTTGACAGCTGACTTTCCTTAGCCAAGAATGCCGCTTCTGGTCAGCTAATACATAGTTAAAGTTACTTCTTCAGCACTCTCAATATTCACATTCACAGAGCAGAATAACTTCCTGCGGAAGGATGTGAAACGGCTTTCCAGAGCAAGATTTGACATACAGGAAGGAAAGAATGCAAAAGAAAGGTCTGACTTGCCTTGTGTTTGCTGTCCTGATAACGTTGGCTTTTATAAAGGCCCAAGTTTTTAGGCTTTTTTCTCCTTGCTTTCATTTTGCAAGGTGAGAGGAACAGAATTGATACATTTTGCTGTGCCTTTCTCACCCATAGATCATTTTGTAGCATAAAACCTCTTGTAAGATGAAGATGAAGGTAAGATTAAAGCCACAACTGAGTAAAAGACAAATAACAAACTAAGTCTGAGAACAGAAATTAGAGGTGTTGCCCTGTTTTTGGTAAAACAACGTGTGCCTGAAATTGCCACTTTACAAGTCCTTTGGTTCTCCTGAGTAAACAGGCAAATGATGCACAAGCACATTTCATAATTTTTGCCATTTGATGCCCAGGTTTTCAGAATTCATAAAGCACTTAAAAAAACCATTAGAGCTGTCAAAATTGAGATATATCTAAGTTTAGATTTTGCTTCATTTTATAATCAGAGTGGGTGTGGATGGATAATACACCAGAATCAGAATCTAATTTTCTCTGTTGTCTTCCCAATATAATAATCATTTTAAAAAAAGTGAATTAAAAACTATTTGGCCAATATTAAAGTTGTTTTCTTTCTCCAATTTGTGATTGGTGTCATTAATAACACCAAAAATCTCACTGCTTTTTCTTAGCACTTATTATATATGAACAGAAAGAAATCTTCTTTTTTCCACAATTAATATGAGGATTCATACCTAATTTAATTCTTAAATTTCCTGTCCATGGGAGTTCTCAATTCCTTTGGTGTGTGAACTAAACACTCTTTCTAAAGGAAGTGCCCTTGCTGTATCAAAAAGTTTCAGATCTCCAGCGTGCGTGCTTGTGTTTCCTTTTCTGAAGTAGGAAGTAGGCTGAAACTTGTAGTCAGACTCCAGCTACAACTGAATTCTTGTGCAAAAATTGACTGCAGCTTATAAGAACAACCTTCTTTCTTAAAGGTGCTTTGTAAGCAATTTCTAAACTATTACAATTTATTTGAATTTTAGTATGTATACAGAAGTGCAGCACTTGGTTTTAATCTACAAGAAGTTAAGCCTAGTCTGAAATACATGAAATGGTTTTGAAAATGTTATTTAATGTGATTATAATACATACACGTGATTGTAATATATGCAAGTCTGTATCCATAATGTGATTATAATATATACAATTCTATGTTGCAGGATAAACCATTACTACCTAGATGGTTTTTATTTTTGTGACCAATTCTGGCCCTATAGCACACCAGCGAAGTTAGCAAAGTTCATGCTATAATATTGCAAACTTGAAGAGGCTGAATTGAAATACTCTTGTTTTCAATCAGAAATACCTAAATTTAGAAAAAAGTTGCACATTTATGTTTGAGACTTTTATCTTCTAAGGCAACTTCCGGTTATATTTTTGTATTTTACTGTGTGATTGTGATTGGAACAATTTCATAGAATCATAGAATCATAGGGTTGGAAGGGACCTCTGGAGATCATCTAGTCCAACCCCCCTGCCAGAGCAGGGTCACCTTAGAGCAGGTTGCACAGGAATGCGTCCAGGCGGGTTTTGAATGTCTCCAGAGATGGAGACTCCACCACCTCTCTGGGCAGCCTCTTCCAGTGCTCTGGCACCCTCCAAGTAAAGAAGTTCCTCCTCATGTTGAGATGGAACTTTCTATGTTCAAGTTTGTGCCCATTTCCTCTTGTCCTGTCACTGGGCACCACTGAAAATTTTTTTTTTTTAAAAGTAAGCAGACTCTTACAGAATAGCATGATTTTAGAGCAGTGAGATTTTAATAAAACTCAATGCATTGTGAGAGCCTTAATAGCATCATGGATGTTGGCAGTGGTTTTACACTAAAATTGGCTTGTGTTTAGGATCTAACGGAAGGCACTCAGCGTTTGCTGGTGTAACAAGCTATGCTGAAAAACTACCTTAACAGTTCTGTTGGTAGTTACTACTATGCTCTATTGTCTTGAGCAATATATGCATTTATTGCCTTTATACCCTTCTCCCAGTTTCTGGGATTACAGGGTGTATTAAAGTTGAGAGTGTTGTGCCTTTTGTTTTAGCTTAAGTGAAAGCTGCAAAATGTTCCTAGTTTTCAAATGCACTTCAAATTTTACTATAATTGTTTCCCTGTAGAAACAGTTATTCTTTCCTTTAAAGGACCATGCAGTCATGCAGAACAAAAATTGACTGTGCATCCTTAAGTTACGGATTCTCGAAGATAGTTATGAGGATTTTTTTTTTCTTTAGGAGCATTGCTATTGTTCTGAAGAATAGCTTTGACAGTTTTCTCCAGTGGATTTCATGGATAAGGAATTTGTTTATTTATTAACTATGAAGGACAATAATCTGAAGCAATAGTAACCTGAAGGGTTCATAATTTACCAGGATGCTAGTGAATAACAAAGGGCAGAGTTCTTCATTTTTCTCCAGTAAGGTGTCTGTTGTCATGTTAAGGATGTTTGTTTTTTTTTTAAAATCTACTATTTATAGATAGGTTCCAAATGCTGAAAAATGATGCATCCGTAATAGTGGACGAAGGTTCTTGCTCTCCACACACATAAGGCTGGATAGAGGTGAGTCTTCGATTAGGAATTGAAAGCAGTACATGTTTTTTCTGACTTTTTCTTCTGTTAGGCCTCCTAGATTCCATTTAAATTTCAGTATATTTCTCTTGTTTACTACTTTTAACTTACAAATTCCAAAACCTGGTGCCAGAATTTTCCTTTTGTTGTTGCTAACAATGCCATAAATCATACAACAGTCACATGAAGACTTATGATTTACTTAGATCATTAACGTATACGATGACTTCACGTGCATTCCAGATAGAGAAATAAGTCTTCTGGTTAACCTGTATAATAATGTTTTTCTTGTTGAGTTATTAATTAGTTTCATAGTCTTCTGTTTTACCACAGCTACTGATTTCTAATCTTTGTTTCAGTTGTCATAGTTATTTATCTCCACCCTGACTGGTCTCTGAAGATACACTAGTGTTAAAACACATAAAATGTAGTATAAGAAATTATTTATGTGCCATCTGCTGCAACAACAGAGAGACTTAATCAAGATTATACTAGTAATACTGATGAATTACCTTAATGCACTAAAAAATATAGCCTAATTGTTTTACAATGGAAACAAAGGCTTAGACAAATGAACTGCAATCAGATAATAAAGTGAGATCAACTTTTAGGATTGTGACAAAAGGGAACTATTTTCAGGATGAAAATAGTTGCATGCGCAACAACTACGAGAGAACAGAGTTGAAAAGATCTCCTATGCTTGAGAAGAAATGAGGAAGGAGACATTTTTGTGGGTATATTCTTTTGAATGCGAGTTGCTGCTGCAGAAACAAAGCAATGAGTGTAAATGTTCTGTTCCAGAATCAACAAAAATTGGTCATGTGCAACATTAAGCGCATCCCCACCCCTCCACACCCGCTGGTGGATACATTGTAAAGATCTTTGTACTTCACTTGGAAGCCTTCTGTCTTTACAGAGGAACTGTACCTTCACCTGCTTTCTTTCCTTCTGAACATAGGAAACCGTATCCATTGGTCTCTTAGACCTTTGTGAAATCTTTCATTATAGCATAAAATTCCTCATTTGTTAAAAGATTTGATCAAAGTTGGCATTAGCTCTCTCTTCACACTTGTCTATAATGGAGGAAGTTGAACCTAAGCTCAGAAGGGGAAGCCCAGAAGTATGTTTGGTTGAACAGGCTCTCCTGATACGGAGGATGGGAGTTGAGGATGAAGTGTGATTGACTTATGTTTCTATTCATAAATCAAGCTTTGCGAAGCAGATACTAGTGTTGTAGTATTTATTTTTATGTAGCTCAGGAAGTTTAAGGGAATTCTTATCTGTTTCTTATCAGCCATAATAATATGTGGTTGAAGTACCAGGCCCTGTGTCTGTGTTTAAAGAACTGTAGATGAAAGATTTTAGCATAAATCATAAGAAAAATTCAGGATAACTGAAACAGAAATATTTGTGGTGCCACATGTTAGCATTGTTCATTGAGCTATTCACAAAACTGCCTACACAAAGAAGAGAGATGTAACCCCGAAAACAGTAGTATTGGGTGATGTGCTTAGACCCAGTGATCAGTGACAATGAACACCGTACCCTCAGCACCCAGTGCACTGGATATGTCTTAGGGATATGCTTCTTTAATAAGCATTTATTGTTGGTCATCTGTTCTCCACCCAAATTTGCATTCATTTCCCGGGCCTGCTAGACTCAAGCTACGTTTCATTAGCACATTAGTAAAGCTGGCTTGTAAGTAGATCTCTTTCCTCCCTGCTCCAAGCCTGCTGCTGTTCCTGCTGGAGGTGGGCTTGCAGAGATCCCTGGGAACGCAGCCTCTCATCACTGCTGTAGTCCACAGCCACTAGCACTTCTGATGCTCTGCTTCTGTCCGCTGTCATTTGCTTCTGTGTCATCCCTTGATTCCCATGATCAGATTGGATCTGTTCAGTTATCTTCCTGGGGCTTTTTTTCACTTGCAAGCATATTTTTGTGATACCATCTTCAACTCCTCTGCTAGTCTTCAATTTGTTTTATTTTTATTTTATTTTACCTTATTCACACATGTGTTCATGAGGTGTGAATAAACAAGAAAAACTCATTGTCATAAATATTCTTTTATCAGTGTGAATGAATATGTGATGAATAATTACCCTTTTTAATGTAGATGCTTACTTCTGTTCTTATGTCCATTTAATGTGTTTCTGATGCTACTTACAATGTTACCTGTCAATAGAAGACAAATTTCAGTTGTAGACTGCTACATGTGGCAATGAACTGTGTATAGCCTTGTTTCAATGAACTATGTTACGAGTCATTGCTCACATTGTATTATGAAATGCAGTATCTCTGTGCTACGTGAACACATTGTCTAAATTCTCTTACCAGGATAGTGATTTTGATTTCACAGCACTCTGTTTCCACAAAAACAATTTATACAATTGCTAAAACCAGTCCAAGCTCTTAGACTTTTTTTTTTTTTCCTAGATGGTATTTGATTCTAGGTCTGCTTATTAGTTTGTCTCAACTTTTGTTTTATAGATCATTTATGTTTTCTAAAATGATTTTGTAATATTGCAGTAATCTGAATTTGGATGTGTGTATGGAGCTGGGATTTACTGCTTCAAATCCACTTGGTTTATGTGATCCTACAGTGTCCAGTATAGTAAGAATTTTGTCCATGCTGTAGAAAGCGGGCTAAACAAGAACTGGAAAGATCCTAAGTAGATGGTGCAGGATTTGAGGTTCCACAAAAATAAGGGGATTTTCTCATGTTGCCATGATTTTATGTTGGGGTTTTGGTTTTTTTGAAGGGGGCGGTGGAGGTGTTTGTATTTTTGTGTTGTTTGCTTCATTTGGTTTGGGGCTGGTGGTGTTGGTTTGTGGTGGTTTTTTTTTTTGGTTTTTTTTTTTTAAATCTTAAGGTCACTGTCTTTGGACTTAAAACATTCCTTGTGCTTTAACAGGGAGTCTGTTAGTAACCCCAGTGAGTGTCTGACCCCAGTGTGGTGTGTTAGCATAGCGTGATGGAATTGTACAGGAGTGCATATTCATTGCGGACTCTTCCAAGAACTTGCATACCAAGTATGGGGTATTGATTCTCGTGATGTGTAACCTCGGTGAAGCCCAGATAAACTGGCTGCTGTGTTTGGATCTTATAGATCAGATCTGTTTTCATGTTTACTAGTAGCTCACACTTCTCTGTCATTTCCTTTAGGTACAGTCGCTGTCTGTTACCCCTTCAGAGGTGTAGGATTTACTGCCCAGCTGCACTGGGTCTCTGGAATCTGTTTTGAACCTCAGACTCCCCTGTGGTTTCAATGCCAAGGCTCTAGTCTTATGAATACTTTGGATTTAAGTTCATCCGTCTGTCCCATAGTGGTGAAAGCAGACAGACATATAGAACTGGTTGAAAGACAGAGCTCAGAGGGTCGTGGTTAGGGGCACAGAGTCTAGTTGGAGATCAGTGACGAGCGGTGTTCCCCAGGGGTCAGTACTGGGCCCAGTCCTCTTCAATATATTCATCAACGACTTGGATGAGGGGATAGAGAGCACCCTCAGCAAGTTTGCTGATGACACAAAGCTGGGGGGGTGACTGACACACCGGAAGGCTGTGCCGCCATACAGAGAGACCTGGACAGGCTGGAGAGTTGGGCGGAGAGAAACCTTATGAAATTCAATAAGGGCAAGTGTAGGGTGCTGCACCTGGGGAGGAATAACCCCACGCACCAGCACAGGTTGGGGGCCGACCTGCTGGAGAGCAGCTCCGTGGAAAGAGACCTCGGAGTCCTAGTGGACAACAGGATGACCATGAGCCAGCAATGTGCCCTTGTGGCCCAGAAGGCCAATGGCATCCTGGGGTGCATCAAGAAGAGTGTGGCCAGCAGGTCGAGGGAGGTCATCCTCCCCCTCTACTCTGCCTTGGTGAGGCCACACCTGGAGTACTGTGTCCAGTTCTGGGCTCCCCAGCTCAAGAAGGACAGGGAACTGCTGGAGAGGGTGCAGCATAGGGCTACTAAGATGATTAGGGGACTGGAACACCTCTCTTATGAAGAAAGGCTGAGGGAATTGGGTCTGTTTAGTCTGGAAAAGAGACGGCTGAGGGGTGACCTTATTAATGCATACAAATACTTAAAGGGTGGGTGTCAGGAGGACGGGGCCAGGCTCTTTTCAATGGTGCCCGGCAATAGGACAAGAGGTAAAGGGTACAAACTTGAGTGTAGGAAGTTCCATCTCAACATGAGGAGGAACTTCTTTACTTTGAGGGTGGCAGAGCCCTGGAACAGGCTGCCCAGGGAGGTGGTGGAGTCTCCATCTCTGGAGACATTCAAAACCCACCTGGATGCGTTCCTGTGCAACCTGCTCTAAGGTGACCCTGCTCTGGCAGGGGGGTTGGACTAGATGCTCTCCAGAGGTCCCTTCCAATCCTATGATTCTATACGGACCTCTAAAAAGCTTTAAACCAAAATTTTCTTCGGTAGCATAGAGGATATAAGGATCAAGGAAAAAAACTCAGCATTTAGTGTCCTCCAGTTACCTCTTCTCTGTACTGGCCTTTATGCTTGTATGAGAACCAAATGGTGAACACAGAAACTTTTGCCTGTAACTCAGCTGTTCTGCATAATATGAGATATTTCTCTTTAGCTCTCTGTATAAGTCATCTTCCACTGATGTGAATACTTTTACTTCCATTTCTGACTGGAATACTGTCCAAGAGCAGTGGAAGTCTTGCTCTGGCTACTTGTGGTTGAATCCCCTCATTCCTGCATTCCCATCTTGAACATCTTGCCTGTAGCTTTTAAAAGTCAACTTTCACAGTCTTTTCTTTTTCTACTCTTTAGGAATTTCCTGTTCTCCAGACCTCAGCCTCTTAAGATAAACTTGGTCTCGCAGTTTTCCCTAATTTTCTGCTACGTTATTGTTGTTAAATGTTCCACCTGAAGGTTTGGAGCCTTCCATCCTATTGAGCATTCAGGCTGCCAGGCCTCGCTCAGAGAGCAAATACAGAACTGCATCTTCACCTGAGGTATTGCTGATGCAGTGATTTCAAAACCTCAAGCAGAATTAATAAACTCTGCCTCCCAGTTACTGTAACACTCTGATAATTTCCTGAGTTTGTTCTGTATATGAATGGTGAAATTTACTTGTACCATGAGAAAATGGTCCTTATCTGAATCGGTTGTCTGTCCAAATGTATGTGTAATTTCAGGATTTATCTTAAATCCTGTGTAAGAATAAAATTGCTTTTAAGATTATTTTTTTTAGCACTTTTCCCCTTCCCTGTCTCATTTCAGATGTTGCAGTGGTGGACATGAGTGATATTTCCAAGCAACCATCACTGTTCTATCACCTTGGCGTGCGTGAAAGCTTTGATATGGCTAATAATGTTATACTCTACCATGACACTGATGCTGACACTGCTCAGTCTCTCAAGGTAAGGTTCTCACTTCAAAATCTGCTTCATTTCAGAAATACCTTTAAATACCTGATCCTGCAAATGTTTGTGTCCTTCTGAAACTTCCATTGAATGTGATTTCCTGATAGCTACATAACAAAATCATGCTGGAAAAACAGCTGCTAGCAAAAAAAGCAATGATTAGAGTAGTATAAAAGATTGTTATTAAGAAAAGATCCATAATATGGAACTGATTTTGCTTCAGATGGTTAGACTTGGAAGTGAGAGTACAGGTCTGATTTTTTTTTTTCCTTCCTTTCCATCTTTTATTTAGAGTACTTGTAAAAAAATGTTATGGCCTGTATAATGGTAACACTTGAAGAAGGGCTGTGCTGCAGCCTACTCCTACTATTGAAACACTTCTGTCAGATGAGGTTTGTGTCTCCTAGGTGCTGAGTAGCTAAGACTACAGGAATCTCCTTTTTATTCCTGTTTGAAGGAAAAAAAAAAAAAAGATCCTCACCAAATCTTTTTATAGGCCTGCTTATCATTTTTATAGTAGGATAATACATGCTGTACACTCAAGTCCTGAAATTGCTGTTCTGGATGCAAGTCATATATTGTGTATGTTTCTGTCTTTCTCAGTACAGGTTCTCTTTGTTTTAGGTCACATTTAGACTTTTATCCTCTGTATCATCGCCTACTTCTGCTTTTAATATTGTCCATTTTCTTGCTACCTTCACTGAGAGCAGCATTGTCCATGCTTCCTGGGTTTTTTTTCCTTATTTTGAATTATTGGCTCTAACTACTTCATATTTTTCATACCACCAATGTCCAAAAATCCTTTTTGGAATTCTCCAACCTCTCTTGATCCTATAAGAATATTAAGTTGAATCTTAATTTTGTATGAGTCTCCTTCTCTTTGCCAGAAAAGCTCTGTTCCGTCACAGCTTCTCTGTCCTCTTTTCTGCTCTCAATGTCATCAGTTTCACTCTGATGTGTCTAGTATCCCATACTTCCTTTCTTCAGGTGGTGGTCCACATACACGTTCACATTCTGTGTGACCTGGAGTCACAAGAACTCGGAGTTGGAGCCTCTCACGCTCTGTGCTCGAAGAGGTTATCCATGCGGATATGTGCTAAGTATGCTAAGGCATACTTGCATGCCCCCCATTCCTCTAGCTAATCTGGGTGGGCAGGGATACAATTTTTCATACTGCATTGTTAATGTGCCTGACTTGCAAAGAGATCTTTCATTTTTATTTTTCATTAACACATTTTTACATTTCTTTTATGCTGTCAGTCAGATGTTCTGATCAACTCGGTTCTCCCAAGGATGTGCCAAAGTTTGGGAAGCACAGGCTAGTCATCTTCTATTTGTCTCTACACAGTGAGGACCTCTGTGGATGGCTTTGATTGCTGCACTTTGTGCCAAGCACATATTCAAGCACCTGCTCCATAACTGGAGTGCTGAATGACCTCCAGGGTTGTATCTGTCCATGGGTTGGATCTTCAGATTGTTTGTTGCCAGAACTTGCAATTCTTTGTAGTGTCAGTTCTGGGTCTTTTTTCCTCCAAGGATGTAAAACTCAAGGACAAGTCTGGGGACCTGGAAACACTGAAGCGTGACTGGGTCACTTAAGGCTTGAAAAGCTATTATCTGTCTTCATCTCTGCTCCGCAAGGGACTCTGTCAGTTTCACTGATCTCTTCCTCACCTCCTAGTTGTTTGCATAACCTCCTTGGCCTACATAGGCCCATAGCATATATTACTCTGGGATCAGAAGGCTTGATTTAAGTTGCTAGAACCAAGTAGAAGAGATCTTTTGGATCAAGTGCTGGAGTAGTTTAAGTTGGACACTGGGGCATGGTTCAGTCCTACCCTGACGTCCTTGATACCTCTTCTGCAATTGAGCCCCAGTTCAGTGTTGGATACCATTCAAATATGCTAATATGCCTTTCTTAGGAATACTTGAGAAGGTAGATAGGTATTGTTCTTGGGGGTCTTTCAGTGAAGAACAGTTCATGACACATTTCATGGCTTAGGTGCTAGATAGTTCTCAGAAGAATTCATTTCTCCCTGGTGAGAAAGGTCTTTATCTGATGTAGATAAAGCTCTATTGGAGATACTTGCTGAGCTGGGTGGATATCACGTATCTGAAATTTAATATATTTCAGACGTCTAAGCCTTCCATCACTTTTGTTCTGTGATATTTTATTGGGCTTAAGGAGTTTAAGTTAATCAGTAATTCTGTTTAGGTTTTGGTTGCTTAATATGTATTTTTGACTATCTGCTGGTGTTTCTTTATTCTCACGTTTATGACTAATTTTGTCAGGTTTTTTTTCCCCTTCCTTTCAGGAATTACTTTACTTGGATCTAGATTGCTGTGCATGCCTCTTAAGAGTGGCTAGCCTAAGTGTTATAAAGGCAGTATTCATAACTGCTATTATTTCTACTTGGAAGATCTGTGAAGTTCAGGCAGCCTGACTTTATATAACTTATTTCTTAGGACCCACCCTGAAATTTTCCCAAGAGCTGTCTCTTCAGTTTCACCAGTGTTCTTTCCAAAACAACCTAGTTCTAAGCATATAAAAGAATATATAATCCAGATTTCAAGACGGTCACGTTTGCAGAACTAAACCTCTTAGATGGTCCCTGATATTTTTTCTGTTGTTGAGGAAAAGGGTGCATGGGCATGATTGTTTCGGTGCAGTGGTTGTCCAAGTGGATTTCAGGCTGTCAGATGTGAAATTGCTTAAGCAGAATCATCTTAGGTTGTCAGAGCACATACAATTAAATTATATCAGTAACTTCGCTTAGAAACAAGTCTATATCTAACATTTGCTGCATGATTTACCTGGAGATCTCTTTAGTTTCACGAAGCAGTGTTCATTGGACATGGAAGCCGTCACTAGAACGAGGAGGAGATTACTTACTAGCAACTTGAAATCTTTGAGGTCTGGTTTACATACCCATTCGTTTATCATCTGCCTCATAGTTTCAATATCTCTCTTTGTATTTTGAGATGAGAAGAATTAGAGTGTAGATGGAGTGTGTTGGTCTGTGCCCGTCCAGGTAGGAAAGGGGCCTAGGTATCTTAAGGATACTCTTTCAGAGAAAAAAAAAAATATCTCCAGCTTGGAATGATTTTGTCTCATAAATGCGTGGAGTGCCCAACCTGAGAAACTCCAGTTACCGGCAAGTAGAACTTCATCTTCTGACCACTTCTTTAAATATGTTTCTTCTTTGAATTGTTAATTTTTTCCTAACCTGAACTATTAAGACTTTTCTCAATGTTCTGTTCCTTTACTTGGAATTTGCTGCATCAGGAAATGTGGATTATGCTGTGAAGAACGCATCTGTATATGTGTGTGTATATATATGTATACCAGTTATTTTTATTGGAAATAATACCTCCCAGTAAAAATGAATAAACATTTTTAATTCTCTTTTTTTCCCCCCCCAGGATATGGTATCTCAGAAAAACACAGTAAGTATTAAATCCACATTCATTTTAAAACACAAAATGAAGATAATACATTCGAAGCAACTCTAATAACAAAGCTGACAAGCATATATATGCTCTAGATGATTGAAGGAAGTACGTTTTACCTACATACAATTCAAAGTAGTGGAAATCTTGTTGACTTCCTTTCCAAAGTAAAGCTAGATTAAAAAATTACTTTTCTTTAGAAGTTCCTTTTTAATTTCTAGAAAAGTGCCAGTAGATTTGTTATATATGTAGGTTGATAGATCAAAATGTAAACTCAGAAATTCAAAGTCTCTTTCTCCCTCTACCACTTTTACCCACTTGTGCAAATGTATATGTGCGTGATGCCTTTAGTTATAGGGCTTACTCTTGCATCTCAAACAGCTTTGTCTACTTTATACCCATCCTCTTCCTCACAAATTCACAGATTTTACGTAGGAATGCAAAAGCTTGTTTCCCAAAGTAAAAATATTCTTACCCTTAATGCAAGTAAAACCAAACAAGTAAGCAAGCCTGAACCAAGATACGATTTAGTGGTTATTTTAGGCTTATTGGAATATGCCATCATATGTTAGACCATTATATATTTTCTCATACTTTACATCATGTTAGTGATTATTTTTGTTAAACACTACACTTATCTTGAGGACTATTGAATTTGCAAAAATGTTAAACTTCCATTTATTCCTTTCTGTTTCCCCACATTCACTGTATACTTTTATTTCCTTCTGAAGAATATAGAGCAGGACTTAAATAATGAAGTGCTCTTAGAGTTTGCTAATAATTTAAAATAGAACTAGAAGAGATAATGCATTAGTCACAGCAGTTTATTTTGAGCTGCTGTTTATACTTGGCCACAGCGCTGTATGCAGGCTAAAGATAGATCAGGTTGAGCACATGAGTAAATCCAGGTCATTTTCCTGTCTGTCTTGGTGATCTTTGAACTAGTTGTACCCGTTGGGTGAGAAATGCGTTTGCTGGCCTGTAATTCTGTGGATGGGGAGGCCTCAGAATGAGGCAGATTTGCTTGTGAATGCTACTATCAGTTAACTGGTGGATGATCAAAATGTCACAAGCATGTGTTTTCCCCTCCAAAGGAAGGGGGGAATTGTGACTGAGCCATTTGGTGGCAATTCCAGAAACGGACTAAAGGCAAAAAGGACGCTGGCAAGTTCAGCCGAGAGTAATCAGATTAGCACCCTGCAATCTTTTCTTTTGCCAGATTCTTTCTCCCATGGGGGGAGGTATTTTCCTTCATGTGGAAGAGCAGATGGATCTGATGACATGGTTTCTACAACAGGGCCTTGTATTCGACCTGTAAACACCATGTGGCTAGCAAAAGGGGCAGGGAGGCATCCTGAAACTAGGATCCTGATTCCCTCCTTTAAAGTGGATGGATTGCCTAACCCATTTTCTTCAAGTGCTTAAATTAAGAAAACAATTGTGAGTAAAATACAATGAGGAAAAAAACAAATGGCTTTAAATATTAAGTATGGATTCTTGGCCCTGTTGTGTTATTTGAAGTTGTTCATATTCTCTTTTATTAGATAAATATACTCCTATATTGCATTCTTTTACCAGTCTTTTTAATCAGAAATTGCAAAAAAATAATTAGCAAGCTAAGTAGTTAATAGGTTAAAACTTTATGTTTTTCTAAGTTGGAGCTGACTTCAAATAGACAATTGCTTTCCCCTCCTTTCAGATCAAATAAGTTGTCATGAGGGGCATGCAGTATGGTGCCACTTGCTTCATTGCTTGGTTAAATATTTTAAAACCGTACAAGCAATGTCTTGCTTGAAGTTCATTGCTAATTAGGGTTGCTGTACCAGTTAAGTAGGTACAGAACTGGTGTGAAATTACTGTGTCTGATCAAGTACATAGTTACATAACCATTTCAGTTTAAATGCTGAATATTAGAACAGTTAATACCTTTGTGCTGAGGTTTTGTATTTCCTTTTCACTTTTCTTGATTGAAAAGTGTGGGTATGCCTCTGCCATAGTGGTGGAATAGCAGAAAGAGCTTAAATGCACTCTTCACTAGCGTCTGGAGACATGTTGGAAAGAGAATAGGTACTTGATCTGCTAAGCCTTCCTCCAACCCAGAGGTAGCCACAGGAATACTATTGATGGTTTTATGTAAGTCCTCTCTGCATCTTACAAGCTCTGTGTCCACACATCTGCACTTTGTATAAAGGAAGGGGGACAACAGAGATTGCTACCAGGCACTGCACCCCATTTTTCCAGCAAAGGTGCAAAAAAACCATAGCACAGAGTAGCCATGTTAAAGGTACAGAGAAGATGAATGTCTAGTGTGTCCTTTATGGTGATTTTCTTTTGTATATTACAAGTAAGCCTTGAAGAAAATGGATGTTTTCCTTGTATGGAAACAGTTATGCTAATTCAGCATCAAGGAGGAGGCAAGAGCAAGGAAATTGGACATGCAGCTGAAAAGAAAGCATAGAAAAAAGGTCAACAATTCATTTGGGATTTGGCCTGAGTACAGCTGATCTAACAGTGAAAATTATACAGCAGCATGCTGGGGTGGTGTAAATCTGAGAGATTTAATAGCTTACTGTCTGAAAAAAGAGCGTGAGAGTGTAGGAGAACTTCCTTCCTTCCCTTCCTTCCCTCCC
>VYZM01017103.1:7349-18601 GCA_013398915.1 Dromas ardeola | reverse complement strand
TCAAAGTCAAGATTCTGTGTCCCATCAGTTAGATTTCCTTCTGTAGAGCTCTTCTGAGCTTTGAGGACTGTCTTCTGCTAATTTTACTTAGGGTATATACACAGCTTCCTAGTTTCTGTCAAAATTATCATCAATAAAATAAACTGCAAACATGCAGTCTAGCAGAACAGTTTGATTCCCATGTCAGCATGGAGAAGTCAAGGTTTGAGAGCACAGTGGATGCTGCTGGACTAGGAAAATATATCTATCTGTGTAAAATGGGCTTGTGCTTTGGAATTTCTTTAGTTGTCGGATAAACATTGGTTTACTGGAGAAATGAGATTTCAAGGACTTTCAAAAACAAAAAATGCTTAAAAATATAATCTTCCCCCAAACCAATATAATACACAAAATCCATGGGAATGTTCTATACTGATGCAACATTTTGTTGTTATCCTTGATTATTTTTATTTTCAATAGGGAAATTTCCTCTCTCTCTCTACAAAATTTTAAGGAATGGTGCGTAAAAAAAGTCCCAGACTGAGTGAAGGAAAGAGTGCACAAGGGGCTTTTTAAAAACTGCAGGAGTCAGAAAGCAAAATGTACAGCCGTTCTGGCAATAGTTCTAGCATTGGTTGCACATAGTTTGAGATACATACTTTGATCCTTTCGATTTGTTTGAATGTGACACTGAAAATACAAACTAGAACTTCCCACTTTGGAAAAAATGTTATGGCAAGTACAGAATATAAGGAGAAATACTTAATATAGTTGATGGTATGCCTGAAGAAATTTGAATAGCCCTGTTAATTGCTTTCAGGGAAGACATTTAAAGGAAAGTAAGCTGGCTATTAAACCAAAAAGTTTATTATAGTATGCTTAGGCCCGTGGGCCTGATGAAGTATTTTCAGAGATTTATTTTTTTTTTTTTCCATTAAATCCCGTAGCAGCTCTTATAGTAAGCAGAGAATAATGTCTGGGCTGTGGAGGAGTCATTAGCAAAAATTCTCCTTGATCTAAAGGGAACAGGATTGCAATTTATCCTTGCCACAAGGAATTTTTATGTTGAAAAATTACTTCTTATTGTAATTGGCAGAAATTCTCTTCAGAGTTTCAGTAGCTGTATAAATTAGACTGTATCTACTGTTTCAAGGCAATGAACATTTAAGAAAACTAAGCAGAAAGATTTTGGCACTTGGACTCATATTCTCCAATTCAGTAGCCCCAATGGGTTGAAATGAGAACCAAGACTCTAAAGTATTATTATTTGAATAATACATTATATGAATTTAATAATCTGAAGTACTATTGCAGAGTAGCCTTCGATTTTTATTTTCTGATTATTTTTACAATATATAAAAGTTTGTATGATAGGGACATTTAATGATGTCTTTCTAAAAAATCCTGAGGCAGCAAAAGTATTAAAAGAGTTTGCAAAGGGCACAGAATGAAAGAGGAGTAGGAACATCTTAAATACAGACAATCATTTTTCCTTTTGGGGGAAAATAGTGCAAAGGCAATGGGTAACCCAATAAATATTACTTTTAATATTTCTAATCGTGAAACATACCACTGTTACTATTGATATAATGAAAACTAAAGCTTTTAAAATTTATTTATGAAAGTTAGTTTCTATGGTAATGTTACTATCTCAAGGGATGTGTATTTGTAGTGGTTGGATATAGTTAACTAATCAGGTAATGAATCTGATAGCTTCATAAAAGTAAGACTTGAAAGCATCTTAATGATGACACGAGGAAACGCATAGATAAATTAATCATATAGACAGAGAAATTTTACATTCTGGGTGGCAAAGTGTTGCATTGGTTTCTTGGCCTTGTAAATATGGACTTTCTAGAAATATCTATATTCATTTTCTGTTGTTTCCTTCTTTAATAATTTCTCTATTCATGTGTCGTGTCTGTCTTTCTGATTCTTATGCTGTTTTGTGGTGGTGTTTTCCTTTTTTTTTTTTGTTTTATTTCAATTTGGAGTAGGTTGCCAACCACAAAGCTTTTCTTCGGGTTCAAGTACCTCCTGAATACCACAGTGGTAATCTGATAGGCAAAGTATGTATCACTTTAAAGCTTTCTGTTGAATAGATATGCCATCTTATTACTGTGTTTCTAGGCATTTAAAAATGTATAAAGATACATTAAGAATAGTGCTTGGCAGGGTCTTTCTTTCAAAGTGATTGTAAACTTGGCGTACTTGTTCCTTGCAAGCTAGATCCTGAGCATTTAGAATGTTTGGCTTGTGATAATCTTTCTTCACAGTAATTACATAAAAATACTGCATATATTCAGCTTTGGAAGAGGAAGTATTTTTTTAAAAGTTTGTAATATCTTAGTCACCTATATTTCAAGATGGATAGGAATGTAATGTCACAGAAAACTACTGTGAACACCTGAAGACAACAGTAGATTAAACTCTCTGAGCACTCAGAAGTTAGTGACTTCTTTGAGTCAATGCAGTTCATTTTCTGTTAACGTATGTGTTTTCCTTCTAACTGCTTTGTAAGGTAGGGTAAGCACTCCTAATTCTCTTGATGCTTGGGTAAGTGGCAAAATGAAATGCATGGCTCAAGTAAAATAATTGCGCTATTGGCTGTGCAGGTATAATTCCTTCTCAAAAAATGCAGAGATTTTACTCAACATTATTTATTTGAAAAAAAAAAAAAAGCTCTTTAATTCTAGTGTAGCATCTCTGTCACAAAGTGACAGTTGCACTGGAATAACTGTAGCAGTACAATTAAAAAAACTGTTTATGTTATTAAGGTTAAAAGATTACTTTTAATAACATTAGCAAAATGTATTTTAAGACAAAAAGGAGTATTTTAAGACAAAAAGCACTTTGGCATTTGGCCTGGCTTGCCTAGAGCCTAAAAATGGCCTATGTGGGTCGAACCCTTTCAGCCCTTCAACAAAGGCATGGCCCTATGCTTAATTCCTTTAACCATCTTCCGCTGAAGAATGGGTCCTTTTCTCAACTTAGTTGCAGTTATTTCCGTTTGGTTTTTGTGTTCCTAAACTTTTGGTTCTTTTTGTGGTAGATTTTAACGTGTTGTGATTGAATACGAAAGTTTCATTGCTAGCTTATTGGGCATACATTATTTGCTGGAAGATGAGCTATTGAGAGCTTCTTTATTTTTTTCAGTCTGCTTGGGTTTTTTTGTATTTTTTTAATTTAAAAATTCCTCAAAATAACCCCAACTCTCTCAGCCTGTATTCATAGGAGAGATGCTTCAGCCCTCTTCTCATTTTTGTGGCCCTTCTTGTCTTCCTCTGGACCCTCTCCAACAGGTCCGTGTCCTTCTTGTGCTGAGGAGTCCAGAGCTGGATGCAGTACTCCAGGTGAGGTCTCACCAGAGCAGAGTAGAGGGGGAGAATCACCTCCATCGACCTGCTGGTCATACTTCTTTTGATGCAGCCCAGGATATGGTTGGCCTTCTGGGCTGCAAGCACACATNCCTACCGTTCTGTGATTCTGTGATTCATGAGGTTGGCATGGGCTTACCTCTCAAGCCTGTCAAGGTCCCTCTGGATGGCATCCAGAGTGTCAACTGCACCACACAGCTTGGTGGTGTTGGCAAACTTACTGAGGGTGCACTCAATCCCGCTGTCCCTGTCTCCAACAAAGATGTTAAACAGCACCGGTGCCAGTACCAACCCCTGAGGAATGCTGTTTGTTACTGGTTTCCCCTTGGACATTGAGCTGTTGACCACAACCCTTTGGGTGCAGCCATCCAGGCAGATCCTTATCCACTGAGTGGTTCATACATCAGATCTGTGTCTCCAATTTGGAGATCACAATGTTGTGCGGGACAGTGTCACACGGTTTCCACAAGTCCGTGTAGATGACGCCTGTTGCTCTCTTNATTTCAATTTGGAGTAGGTTGCCAACCACAAAGCTTTTCTTCGGGTTCAAGTACCTCCTGAATACCACAGTGGTAATCTGATAGGCAAAGTATGTATCACTTTAAAGCTTTCTGTTGAATAGATATGCCATCTTATTACTGTGTTTCTAGGCATTTAAAAATGTATAAAGATACATTAAGAATAGTGCTTGGCAGGGTCTTTCTTTCAAAGTGATTGTAAACTTGGCGTACTTGTTCCTTGCAAGCTAGATCCTGAGCATTTAGAATGTTTGGCTTGTGATAATCTTTCTTCACAGTAATTACATAAAAATACTGCATATATTCAGCTTTGGAAGAGGAAGTATTTTTTTAAAAGTTTGTAATATCTTAGTCACCTATATTTCAAGATGGATAGGAATGTAATGTCACAGAAAACTACTGTGAACACCTGAAGACAACAGTAGATTAAACTCTCTGAGCACTCAGAAGTTAGTGACTTCTTTGAGTCAATGCAGTTCATTTTCTGTTAACGTATGTGTTTTCCTTCTAACTGCTTTGTAAGGTAGGGTAAGCACTCCTAATTCTCTTGATGCTTGGGTAAGTGGCAAAATGAAATGCATGGCTCAAGTAAAATAATTGCGCTATTGGCTGTGCAGGTATAATTCCTTCTCAAAAAATGCAGAGATTTTACTCAACATTATTTATTTGAAAAAAAAAAAAAAGCTCTTTAATTCTAGTGTAGCATCTCTGTCACAAAGTGACAGTTGCACTGGAATAACTGTAGCAGTACAATTAAAAAAACTGTTTATGTTATTAAGGTTAAAAGATTACTTTTAATAACATTAGCAAAATGTATTTTAAGACAAAAAGGAGTATTTTAAGACAAAAAGCACTTTGGCATTTGGCCTGGCTTGCCTAGAGCCTAAAAATGGCCTATGTGGGTCGAACCCTTTCAGCCCTTCAACAAAGGCATGGCCCTATGCTTAATTCCTTTAACCATCTTCCGCTGAAGAATGGGTCCTTTTCTCAACTTAGTTGCAGTTATTTCCGTTTGGTTTTTGTGTTCCTAAACTTTTGGTTCTTTTTGTGGTAGATTTTAACGTGTTGTGATTGAATACGAAAGTTTCATTGCTAGCTTATTGGGCATACATTATTTGCTGGAAGATGAGCTATTGAGAGCTTCTTTATTTTTTTCAGTCTGCTTGGGTTTTTTTGTATTTTTTTAATTTAAAAATTCCTCAAAATAACCCCAACTCTCTCAGCCTGTATTCATAGGAGAGATGCTTCAGCCCTCTTCTCATTTTTGTGGCCCTTCTTGTCTTCCTCTGGACCCTCTCCAACAGGTCCGTGTCCTTCTTGTGCTGAGGAGTCCAGAGCTGGATGCAGTACTCCAGGTGAGGTCTCACCAGAGCAGAGTAGAGGGGGAGAATCACCTCCATCGACCTGCTGGTCATACTTCTTTTGATGCAGCCCAGGATATGGTTGGCCTTCTGGGCTGCAAGCACACATTGTCAGCCATTATTGAGCTTCTCATCAACCAAGACCCCCAAGTCCTTCTCCTGAGGGCTGTTCTCAATCCATTCTCTGACCAGTCTGTATTTGTGCTTGGGGTTGCCCGGACCCAGGTGTAGGACCTTGCACTTGGCCTTATTGGAACAGTCTGCCCAGAGAGGTGGTGGAGTCTCCGTCTCTGGAGACATTGAAAACCTGCCTGGATGTGTTCCTGTGCAACCTGTTCTAGGTGAACCTGCCCTGGCAGGGGGATTGGACTAGATGATCTCCAGAGGTCCCTTCCAACCCCCCTACCGTTCTGTGATTCTGTGATTCATGAGGTTGGCATGGGCTTACCTCTCAAGCCTGTCAAGGTCCCTCTGGATGGCATCCAGAGTGTCAACTGCACCACACAGCTTGGTGGTGTTGGCAAACTTACTGAGGGTGCACTCAATCCCGCTGTCCCTGTCTCCAACAAAGATGTTAAACAGCACCGGTGCCAGTACCAACCCCTGAGGAATGCTGTTTGTTACTGGTTTCCCCTTGGACATTGAGCTGTTGACCACAACCCTTTGGGTGCAGCCATCCAGGCAGATCCTTATCCACTGAGTGGTTCATACATCAGATCTGTGTCTCCAATTTGGAGATCACAATGTTGTGCGGGACAGTGTCACACGGTTTCCACAAGTCCGTGTAGATGACGCCTGTTGCTCTCTTCTTATCCACCAATGCTGTAACTCTATCATAGAAGGTCACCAGATTTGTCAGGCATGACTTGCCCTTGGTGAAGCCATGTTGGCTGTCACCAATCACCTCCTTATTTTCCATATGCCTTAGCAGAGATTCCAGGAGGATCTGCTCCATGATCTTGCCAGGCACAGAGGTGAGACTGACAGACTTGTAGTTCTCTGGGTCTTCTTTTTTTCCCCTTTTTGAAAATGGGGGTTACATTTCCCCTTTTCCAGTCAGTGGGAACTTCATCAGACTGCCACGACTTCTCAAATATAATGGAAAGCGGCTTAGCAACTTCATCCGTCAGTTCCCTCAGGATCTGTGGGTGGATTTCATCAGTTCCCATGGACTTGTGTACCTTCATGATCCTTAGTTGGTCTCGTATGAAGGGGCTTTATAATTTATTATATGGAAATATAATAAATATGTAAATATTGGACAGAGGAAGCTAGAAAATTGGAGCTGGTTGCTTTTCAGTCAAGGTGACATACTCAAGTTTGTGCAGGGTTCCTGACTTCAGCACACAAAAATGTGTCTGTCATGGATAAAAATGTGGTTTTTATTGCGTGGATCTCACTATCCAAAAAGAGGCAAGAAATCTAAGTCAAATAGATGAGATATTGCCTGAATAAGATTAATGCAATGTTTCATATGTATCATTTAATTTTTTTTTCTGAAAATTGCTTTGATTTTTCAGTAGATAATTGCAGTTCTCTGCATCACAAGATACATCATACTTCAAATTGGATTTTTTTTTTCCATTATAGGAAGAGCTAATTCACTGTTACAGGTTTAAGAACAGAGTTTATACACAAGAAGCTTTTACGTTGCACTGAACTCAGTGTTTATTTGAATGAACCTGAGACTAAGTTGTTTTAACATAATGGTAGCTTGGGTTGCAAGTTTTCTGACTTTTTTAGTCGGAAGTTAAGATAACATTGCAACAGATAATGATATTGTTACAACAGAGGTACTGCACTGTGGGGTTTATGAGGAAGGAATGTGGCTTGATCTTTATCTGTTAGAAATAATTTAAAATTCTAAATCCTTACAGACTCAGATCAGCAATAGGATGTCACTGATAGATGTGTTTTTCCGTCTGTATTTTAGTAACTGCCTGCCCTACATTGTTGCTTCCTGTGATAAGTTTATTTCTCTTGTCTAGTCTATTAATGCATATAAAAACGTGTGATCTTCATATCCATTCTTTACATCATCTTGGTATTCTCCCATTGTTCAAGGTGACTTTAAATTGCTACAGCTTTACTGCAGGCTAGATGATATGATAAAAAATGAGAAGTATGATTTTGCTGTAGGTATTTGATGCCTTTATTTGTTGCCTTGTTATCCCCAAGGTGGTGGTTGAAGGGTATTTAGTGGTTGTTGATTGTGTTAGATGTATCATACTGCCCCATGCCTCAGTGCTCCTATGTAGTTACTCTGAAATGCAAAGTTTGCTTTTCTTTTAAACACCAGAGAATTGTCATATCTCAAAATAGCATACTGGTGCTTCTAGTGGCTGTGGAAAACTTTGCAGTTTTCTGGGTTTGGGGGTCTTGCTCAGAAGTTGAAGACTGAACTTGCTGGTTCTGGGCTCTGAAGGGCATTTCCTGTTTCCTCTACCCTTTCAGCACCTTGATCATGTTTACACTTTTAATGTGGCATGGTAAAGATTTTTTTGGTTTAATTCTAGAATTTTGTGTTAAAAGTCTTACATATATCACAAGACATTTCAAAGTTTTGTTGGTTGGTTTGTTTGGTGTTTGATGGCAGCAAGCAGCGGGTGTTTTGTAGGCTCCTTTGGATTAAAAATCTCCATAATGTCCTTACAGTGCCTGTGTTTCTGTAGTTCTCTCCCTCTTTGAGGGGAGCTCTGCATCATATTCTTGTGTTAAACAGTGTGCTAAAGCTTCATAGTGCCCCAGCCCTAATCTAGCTGTTTTTTCTGACAGCAAAATACTCTGTGTATACACAAGCATATTTCCACTTTCATTTGTTTTCTAAACTGTGCCTGTTTTTCTTTTAGGCCTCCAGTGGCAATTATTATTTTATTCCATACATCATCACACCTTGTGCTGATTACTTTTGTTGTGAAAGTGATGCCCAACGAAGAGCTTCTGAGTATATGCAACCCAGCTGGGACAATATCCTGGGGCCACTTTGTGTCCCGCTGGTGGACAAGTTTATCAGCCTTCTCAAGGATGTTCATGTTACATCATGGTAATTTTACAACACATACACCTTCAGAACCTTTGGTAGTCTCTTCTTATTGTTATGAAAAAAGATACAGAATCTCTAGTAGCGTTTATTTTTTTATTTCTTATTTTTCACTGCACTTGACATAGCCTTAAAAGAAACTGCTAACTTTACTGCTTTCTGCATTTGATGTTCTGCAGCAGTTGCAGTTAGCTAACCATGTTATGCTAGAAACCGACTTACAGTTACTTTCCGAAATACCAGTAAGCAAAGGTGGTCCATGGGTAAGGTAAAGTGCTTAACCATAAATTGCAGTGCATAAAGTTGTAATAGGAGATAAGATGACAGCCTCTTCACAGAGCTCAAAGCCAAAGACTGTCCTTTTCTGTCACCAAATAAGTGTGTGTATATGTATGGCAGCAAGGAGCAATCAAATGTAATTTCTGTGGTTTGGTTTGTTTTTTTGTTTGTTGTTTGTTTGTTTGTTTTTTAATATTAGCTTTCTGATATCACCTAATAAACATGATACTGTTCAGCCACTTGTACAACGGACTATTGGAGTTTTGAGGATTGGGGTTGGAGATGGAAATCTCTCTTTCTTGATTGCTCACCCTGGACTCCGCAGCTAGTCTGGTTTTGTTTGTATTTCTGAAAACACTGGGAGAGACTGAGCTTCTAGGTCTTCCTTTTCCCACTGTCTGTAGCATGAAGCACTGAGGGCCTTTGGATTTCTTTTTCACCATTGCCATCCCACCCAAGTGAAAGGCTCGCCTAAAAAACTCCTTTTTTTTGCCTGGTCCCTCTCTTAGGATCGCATAGATGACCCTGCCCACACACACAGCTTGTCCCTTATACCTCCATCTATAGCAGGTCTACTATTCTCTGGCACCTTGCTGGGCAGCAACTGGGATATTGCTGGCCTGAAGAAGCTCAGGCTGCTGCCTCCTGCTTCTCCAAAATGGTGCTAGAGGGGAGGCTACATGCAAACAACACAGGTCCACTTTGAGGAGAGGGACAAGAAGAGGAGCAGAAACTCAGTAAAGTTGGTCAGCATACGGGAGAGCTGTGCTCAGAAGTGCAGGCTTCTGAAACTAGTAGCACGGTTGGTCCTGTTAGTAGTAAATTTTGCTACCACTTAGTGTTTGTGCCATTGTGAAATGGTACTCTGGGCACCAGCTGTCCAGAGCTACCTGTATACTTTGTCTCTGACATTTTCCACCAAGGTTGTGGGTGAGTTTGGTTTGATAATTGTGTTGTGAAGTTCTACAGTAAAGCCTCTTTTCTGTCTTCCATTTTCAGGCTGAAGTGTCTGAAAAGGTGCTTTTGTACAGCTGCAGAATTAGACACTGTTGTGGTAGATCCCTGTGAAGAGGAAGATGTAGCTAGATGATACTTCATTCCTCACAAAAGCTTGAATAAGGTTGTAGAGGTTAAGTGTTGTATCGTTCTTGAAAGTGAGACTCCCATTTCCAAGTCATTTGTATACTTTTGAAAAACATTGTCCAGTATCTCCCTTTGGTTAGGTTAGCACAAGGATGACAAATTATCATTAGCCTGGCAGAAGGCAATGCTGGACAGAAACCTGAGATTGGAAAGCCATGGTGAATTAGGCCTAACCTCCACTGACAGCGAAACAACTGTTAAAAGCTTTCCAATAGTGTTTACTATGACCTTGCTGCTTTGCATTATAAACATCTTGCATGTTATGTGTAAGATATAATGTGTATTAGACAGAGGACTTAGTTGTCTTTGCTACGTGTAGGGCTTATGCTAAGCAAAGTTGAATACTTTGCAATATTCATCTGTAAACAAAAGCATTGTATGCACTTGAGTATCTGTCAGGTGATATCGGCTAACTTCCAAACTACAGATTCCATAAGCTGCTCCAGATAAAGTTACCTCTAAGTAGTCTGTCCAGGTCGTTTAAAGCTCTCACACTGATAATGCATATCTAATTTTTATATTCTACAAAACTGTGGTGTTGCGTTGTACGCTGATGTTAGTATAAATAAGATGCACTTACTGGGAGATTTTACATAGAACCTCCCCACATTATGTATTATGTTCATTGAACGGACTGGAACTAAATCAGCCTTTGATGGCTTGTTTTTCTTTTAGTTTCTCTGTTTGAAAGCCTCTTACCTCATTTTTGTGATAAAATCTTGTACCACACTGGTCTTTAATCTCTCTGCCACTTTATTATCCCAATTGCTGCCACCTTTAGGATACACATACGAAGTACCACATCTGTCATGGTCAGTAATGGGGATAAAGAAATGCCCAAATTTTACTGTGTTGATAAAATTATCTCATAATCCTGGTTATAAACGTATTGATACATAGTCCCACAGTCTGAGGTGGTGCAAAGTGAAATATGTCTAATGTGGAAACATTTGATGTGCACCTCACTCTTAGGAAATGGTACTTTTTACTAGAAATTATGCTTTTTATTAGAAATAAAATTGTGTTTCATAAGAAATGTCTAACAGTCTTCTTTCTGTATGTCTATCTTCTATTTCTTTAGTGCCTATTATAAAGAAACACTGCTAAATGATATTAGAAAAGCTAGAGAAAAGTATCAAGGAGATGAACTGGCTAAGGAGCTGGCCAGGATTAAACTTCGTATGGATAATACTGAAGTGCTGACGTCTGACATCGTCATAAACCTGCTTCTTTCTTACAGAGATATTCAGGTATGTTCCTAAAGACTAAGAAAGATTATTTTACTATGGGATTTTTGGCTCTTGTTTGTTCTTCTGTATTTCATTGTTTGTTAAACTGCGATTCAAGGCTGAAACTAAATTGTTACATTGTTTGTTTGATTTGACTGTTGTGCAACTTACGGGGCTTTAGACTCTCATTTATTTTGCCTATGAACAAGAGACACAGTTAGGTGAATGCCTGAGGTCTCCCCTTTGTTTCTAGTCATTTTTAATGTCCTTTAAAAAAAAAAAAAAAAGAAAAAGAAAAAATCCCCTACTGACACAAGATGTTTGCT
>VYZM01017102.1:167059-178438 GCA_013398915.1 Dromas ardeola | reverse complement strand
CATGCCTTGAGATGACACCCAGAATGAGCTGTTCCATCATCTTTCCAGGGATGGAGGTGAGGCTGACCGGCCTGTAGTTTTCCAGGTCCTCCTTCTTGCCCTTTTTGAAGACTGGAGTGACATTGGCTTTCCTCCAATCTTCAGGCACCTCGCCTGTTCTCCAGGACCTTTCAAAGATGATGGAGAGCGGCCCGGCAATGACTTCCGCCAGCTCCCTCAGCACTCTCGGGTGCATCCCATCAGGACCCATGGACTTGTGGATGTCTAATTGACCTAATTGATCTCTCACTTGATCCTCCTCAACCCAGGGAAAGTCTTCCTCTTTCCCTGTTACTTTCTTTAAAGTCTGGGACTCCTGAGGGCTCGGCCGGGTAGTAAAGACCGACGCAAAGAAGGCATTCAATAACTCTGCCTTCCACAATCAAGATTTTTAGAAGTGCTAATTAGAATTCTAGTAAATTCTAGTAAAGTTTCTTCTAGATCCTTCTGCAACAAATGCTAAAGCATCTATGGGATTAAATGACAATAAAAATATTCTGTTCATCTTTTTGAATTCCTGAGCCTTAGCCTGGTCCTGAGGCAAATAAATAAAAAAAATATAAATCCCAGCATATAACTACCCATGAAAAAAGAAACATACACTTAAACATAAAAGCAAGCCTGAATATATGTTCAAACCACATTCTAAACCAAAAGTGATGAAAAATTTATTTTTTTTTCCCACTGAAAACAATGAAGACTTTTAGCCTTATAGTTAGGAATTACTAGTATATAATATTGTCTACTTTTGTTATTTCTTTTGGTTAAGTGTGAGTGTTGCCTGAATTAGCCTGAGACATAATTAAAGAGAGTAACTGAAAAGTTGGCACTGCTGATCTTGAAAGCAGCACATTAGCAATATTACTTCCTTTTTGCAATTAGCCCAATTGCCATTGTATATTGTCACAGCACTTTAAATGTATTTCCTTCCATTCTCCAGAAATATTTAGGAAGAATTTATCGTATGTTGTTGTATAGTAGCTTTTCCTTTTTATCTTTGTCAAGAGATTGCTATTCTTGTAAGTCTAAGCCTAGGAAGAGTCCAACTACAAAGGGTTAGTACAGCTCCAGCTACACTGAGAAAAAGCTGGTTTACCTTATAACACTGCAATTAGTGACCTGTAACAGTCCTGACCAGCATACCAGAAGCATCAATATACAAGTCACTAAACTAGTCTTAAGAATCCAATGTGAATTATAGTTTGCTATTCTAGACACAAATAAATGCTAAATAAAATATTTCCTTGTCATTTTCAGATGTAATCTGAATTAGATTACACATGTAATCTTATAACAAATTCTTTATCTTTTTGCTGGTAAGTATAATTTACTTAAAAATGTAGTGCCTTTTTTATGTGCACAAGGACAACATGTTTGGAATACTTAGCAAACAAGTAAATTATTACACTAACAAAAGCCGGGTGCATTCTTTTCAATGCAGGTGATATTAAAGGCGTGCTGGTTTTCATCCCTTACCCGCACCCCAACCCCCAAAATAGAAAGACTGCCAGAAGTACTTGTCTGACATCAAGTACAATTGTCTCTCCGCATGGACTTTAAAGAGGATCTAACATGTCTATATTGATATTTTCCATTATCATTCTTCTAGTACCTTGCTACTATTGATCCCTGCAATATATCATTCTTGCAATTAGTATTCTCCAGGAGTTCTGTTCGAAATTCTTGCCTTCCTACTTAGTGATGTTTGGGTTTATATAACCAGCTATTAACTAAACCATTCACTTGGTATACGCAAATAGATCTTAGTAGTTCTTGTTTTGATCAGCATTTTGAAAAATCTGGGATTTCTCTTTTATTTTAGAGAAAACTAATGAATCAAAGATGATATTCTGGAAAAGGATCTTAGACAATGGTAAAACACTAGCTTTTCCATGGTTTGGTTTTCAAAATACTGAGCAGAAGATGATGGTCTTTTAGCTGTTCTTCTTACAGTCTCATGTATGACAGTGTAATAGTTAAAGCCCTTGAAAGTTCTTAAGACTAAAAAAGCAACAGAAGAAAATCTCAGGTTGGGACCAAAGACCCTCTCACCAACAATACAATTCCTTGACAAATATCCTATGCATTAAAAGACTGCTAGATTTCTTAGGCTGAGTTTATATCAAAATGTAGATGTACTTCATTAAAATAATGTTATTTTTAAAAGCCCAACTCAAACCATGGTATGTTTGATGCTACAGGACACTGGCATATTTCTATAGAACCTGAACGACTCGAATTCAAGTGAAAAAGTTTGCGAAGGGAGTTCAGAAAACTGGAATTGGAGATACTTATGAAATAATCATCAGCTACCAAAATGTTTAGTGAGAAGCAGACAGAAGTATACTCTGTATTCTGATCTACTGCATAAAACAGAAAAAATAATTACATTCATTAATTCTTGCACCGTGACCCTAATTTCTGATACAGGTATAGTAAGGTACTTATGAACACAACTAATCTTCAACCAATTTCAGTTTTAAAATTTCACATAATGAAAAGTCTTCTAGCTCTCTAGGTACATTTCCCAAAGGTTAATTGTATTCTTTGTTATAAGTATACACTGTATTTCTCAACTGAATTTGTTCCTCCTCCGTTTCTACTCATTCATCTTATTATGTTGTCACACATATTCAAAGACATTAATATTCAGTATACTTTCTGCATCAGTTTTATGTTTTGTTTCCATTACATATATGTACTCCTGACTATATTTGATGGCATCTTCTGAAATACCAAGTTGAGAACATCTGGCTGGTTACAGCATCGAGATACCACATTTTTAATTAAAAATCAGTCAACCAATTTTTTGTGGTATAAAGAATAATATTTTCTTATCCTAACAGTCATAAAGTTAGAATATAAGAAGATTAAATTATTCCCTCACTCATCCTTTTATGTACATCTGTTTAAATAGGATATGGCTATGATAATGAAACTTTTTCCCTTGACTCTCCATAAGCATATCAAAACGTATCATATAATCACTAAATAAACCACTATATTGTAGGTCATAGAATCATAGAACGGTTAGAGTTGGAAAGGACCTTAAAGCCCATCTAGTTCCAACCCCCCTGCCATGGGCAGGGACACCTCCCACTAGACCAGGCTGCTCAAAGCCCCATCCAGCCTGGCCTTGAACACTTCCAGGGATGGGGCATCCACAGCTTCTCTGGGCATCATATTCCAGTGTCTCACCACCCTCACAGTAAAGAATTTCTTCCTAATATCTGATCTAAATCTATCCTCTTTCAGCCTAAAACCATATTCCTCTTCCTATCACTACACTCCCTGATAAAGAGTCCCTCCCCATCTTTCCTGTAGGCCCCCTTTAGGTACTGGAAAGCTCCTATAAGTTGTACCCGGAGCCTTCTCTTCTCCAGGCTGAACAATCTCAACGCTCTCAGCCTGTCTTCATAGAAGAGATGCTCCTATCAGGGCAGAATCACCTCCCTCAATCTGCTGGCCATGCTTCTTTTGATGCAGCCCAGGATGCGGTTGGCTTTCTGGGCTGCAAGTGCGCACTGCCAGGTCATGTTGAGCGTCTCGTCCACCAGCACCCCCAAGTCCTTCTCCTCAGGGCTGCTCTCAAGCCATTCTCCGCCCAACCTGTATTTGTGCCTGGGATTGCCCTGACCCATATGCATGACCTTGCGTTTGGCCCTGTTGAATTTAATGAGATTTGCATAGGCCCACCTCTTAAGGCTGTCCAGGTCTCTCTGGATGGCATCCTTTCCCTCCAGTGTGTCGACTGCTCCACGCAGCTTGATGTTGTCAGCAAACTTGCTGAGGCCGTACTCGATCCCAGTGTCCATGTTGCTGACAAAGATGTTAAACAGCACTGGTCCCAGTACTGACCCCTGAGGAATGCTACTTGTCGCTGGTTGGCACTTGGACATCGAGCCGTTGACTGCAAGTCTTTGAGTGCTACCATCCAGCCAACTCCTTATCCACTGAGTGGTCCATCTGTCAAAACCACGTCTCTCCAATTTAGAGACAAGGATGTCATGCAGGACAGAGTCAAATGCTTTGCACAAGTCCAGGTAGATGATATCGTTTGCCCTTCCCTTATTCACCAATACTGTAACACTGTTGTAGAAGGCCACCAAATTTGTCAGACACAATTTGCCCTTTGTGAAGCCATGTTGGCTGTCACCAATCGTTTCCTTATTTTCCATGTGCCTTAGCATGGTTTCCAGAAGGACCTGCTCCATGATCTTGCCGGGCACAGGGGTGAGACTGACTGGTCTGTAGTTCCTTGAGTCTTCCTTTTTTCCCTTTTAGAAAATGGAGGCTATGTTTCACCTTTTGCAGTCAGCAGTCACCGGACTGCCATCACTTCTCAAATATGACGGATAGTGGCTTGGCAACTTCATTCGCCAGTTCCCTCAGGACTCACGGATGTATCTCATCAGGTCCCATGGACTTGTGCACCTTCAGGTTCCTAAGCTGATCTCGAACCTGATCTTCTCCTACAGCAGGCAGTTCCTCATTCTCCTGGTCCCTACCTTTACCTTCTGCAGCTTGGGCAGGGTGGTTAGAGCACTTGCTGGTGAAGACCAAGGCAATAATGACATTGAGTACCTCAGACTTGTCCATATCCCAGGTAACCAGGTCTCCCATTTCCTTCTGGGGAGGGCCCACACTTTCCTTAGTCTTCCTTTCATCACTGACGCACCTGTAGAAGATTTTCCTGTTGCCCTTGATGTCCTTGGCCAGATTTAACACAATCAGGGCTTTAGCTTTCCTAACCTGATCCCTGTCTGCTCAAACGATTTCTCTGTATTCCATACATCTTTTCATCCCTTCCAAAAGAAGAGTTATGTATTTTCACTAATAAGGGAGGGAGTGGCTAAGAAGAATGGATGACTGATCTGGAGATGTTGGCTGGAAACATCAGTCTGAGTTTGCTGCCCAGAGACAGACAGACAATTTTGCAATAGCCACTGCCAAATTAAAAACAGTAGTTAGCAAGTGACCAAATATTGGCACTACCAGACAGATGCTGCCAGCAAACATTAGAGAGGGGCAATGGGATATGTCCAGAAAAAGGTTTCTCTTCTCTTGAAAAGATTCTTTTGTCTTTTTTTTTTTAATTGAAATTTCTAAAAATAAACATTTCAAAATAAATTTGAGTACATCGCAATCTCACATAGCCTATCAAATTCATATCAGAAAAAAAAGTCTGACATGTGCACTTCCCTTTTTTAAACAAAAGTTTGATTTTAAAATAAATTAAGACATTCGTCATTCCTAGCACACAGATAGGAAAATAATTAGACATTTTATTCAGCACTATTTCTGCTGGGCTTGAACTGTTTAGAAGGAAAAAAGAGAAAAGAAAATTCAATTTTTATAAATTATCTTCATTCCATAGAAAATGAATTTTTATTTAAATGTGAAATTCTTACCTACTTTTACTGTCAATACTTAATTTCTTTTTAAATGCTGTTTCAATTTACATTTAGCTGAGATACTTTAGTTGTACTTTCACAACAGTGGTGCTCTGAAGCATACATTTCTGAAGTAAAAAGTAGAAGTTTCAACAACCGAGAATACCGCAGAACTTGTAGTTTTATTCAACTAATAAAACCAATTTAAAACAACAGTTTTCCTGTATCTTAATCAATTTTCATACTAATGAGGCTTGACAGAAAAAATGGCTAAAGATGTAATTATTACCTACAAGAGAACAAATACTTTCCATACATTAACTCTATGTTGGGAGTTTTCACAGACGTTCCCAAAAAATTCAGCACTTTAACTGAATCTTTTTTAGGTCTTTTCCCTGAAGTCCGATTCATTAGAAGGAGCACAAAAGTCAACACAAACCCTTTCCCCAGCACACCACTGGCTAGGGCTCTGGAAGGTTTCCTCTTTGTCTCTCTATGGCAGAACGTGAGTATACCTGGTTCGGATCCTATCACAAAATTTCACCTTCTTTCCACAACTTCCTTCCTACTAATGTCTAAACTGTTAACAGGAATCACCCGATTCCTTCCCAGTTTCAGGCAAGAAACCAGATAACTTTCAAAGGGGGTAGATTGGAACCTACTACAGTAAAGTTATTCCCAAAGTATATAGTAAGAATCCAAGCCAGTGTATGGTCCTTCTGCATATTTCCTTTATTTTCTTCCTTTTTAAAGCAAATTATTGTTTAATATTTTTTATGTTACTAAAACAGGAATTCTAGGTTTACTGCAAAAGGTGTATTTAGTTTAATGTTTATGAAAACGAATGAGACTGAAACTGTCTTTGGGAAGAAAATAAATGAAATTTACAATTGAAATTAATGATCTTAATAATAATTAAAATAATAATAAAATAAGAACAATTGAAGTAAGACATTTAAATCATGATTAAAACAGTATATTAAAAATAACCTACCATAGCAGAAAACTGAATTCTAGACTGGCATGTGACAGCTTTGGTCTACAAAGAAGTCTTGCACGTAGCTAAACTCAGATTTAAGTTAAAAAGAATAGAGCTAGAAAGCTCATACTCAAAGACCTGTAAATCTCAAACAACCCCACCCAGAATTATGACAACCAGAGCAACAAAAAAAGAGTAGTGGTGGAAGGGTGAAGGGAAGAAGGCTTTATTTGATGTTTTTTTCACTAACATTATCTTCACTCTTACAGCAAAAGAAGCTATACTCCGCTTTTAAACACAAAGGTGGAATTTAGGGTGCAAAGACTGATTACATTGATGTCAGCTGAGAGAAATTTCACTGTCTTCCACTACAGATATTTCAAACATAGGATGCTAGTCCAAAGACACATCCAGTAACTGAATGTAGTAGAGAGCTTGATGATATTGTACCTTTGCATGTTCATTTTCATCTTTGAACTGCAGAATATCTTTGAATTTTGTTACAATAGACAACCTAAAAGAACTTGTGAACATATTTGAAACATGACTGTTGGCCAGTCTCACGTTTTGGGTAGTTCTTAACTTAAAACATATATCGTTGGATGAAGACTACCCAAAATCAGTGCTCAGATTGGTGAGATTTTGGCTCTATCTGCCCAGTTCTAACTCATTCATATGTTCAGGTATTTGCTGGAAAAAAAACAACAGCAAAGCACAGAAATAGTTGTGGGGAAGCTTGGTCAAAAGCTCTGGAGTACATCTGCTCTGCTGTAGTGTTTTAGGTTTTCATGAGAAAGAACCAAAGAGGCACTCTTAACAACTCTACATGCTTATAACATTTACAGCAGGATGCCAGAAACTAATATTAATCTAGGTAAAAACTAGTTGGCCTGGGGTGTATTATGAGCAGCAAGGCCACTGGCAAGTTTTGTAACCAAATTAAAAGTAAAGAGTGAAAACAATAGCCTCTTTTGTTCCTTCCCCCCACCCCCCCCGCCTTTGGGGTAAGAGATTCAAAGCCATGCCAAAAGCTGAGCCCAGTGTGAAACTACTATGTATAAAGCCAGGCAGACCATCAGCTGGATCTCAGGCACCTTGACCAGCTGCAGCAAATGTCTTGTTTCCTTGAGTCTATGGTACTGGTCACACCTGAACAAGAAGCCTTGACTGGTGTGAGTCACTTTGTTCTGTACAGTAACTGTGATTGTGTGTATGTGAGTGTGTGCCACACGTGTGTGTTTCGTAGAACAGAAATAACAACCTACCCAGTATACCCAGCAAATTTTTGGATGAGTGTTTTTTGTTAATGATTAATGTGCTTCTGTTCTTGAGGTTACCTCGCGCCTAAATTCCCCCATGGGAAACATAAACTATGAGTTATTTGTACTATGCAGACAAAAAACCAAAACAAATTTTCTGCAGCAATCCCAAAAGAGTGCTTCTAAGTGCACACATTTCAGTATCCCTTGATGGTACAGCAGAACACGCATAGCTGTCTATAATGAAACTCTCCTCTTTACTGCCAGTTTCAGATCTGTGGTAACAGTTATAAGCTGATATGTTACTTTAAACATGTTATAATTAGTTTAGGGTTGTTATCTATAAGCTTTTAAGATACATGTGAGTTGAATTATAATGTGTTGTCTGTGTCAAATGTAGGGTAGCAGGAACGCAGCAGGGTTCTTCAAGAATGCAGGAAAAAGAATTAAATGAAAATGCTTGAGACAGAATCAAATGCTAAAGTTTCTTCACCCAGCAGCTATAAAAGAGAGATTGTTTCTCATTTTAAAGGTCAGCCTGTTTGTCAGGGAAATAAAAACATATTATTTTTCATTGGTGGGTGGTTGTCTAAATTATTAAATACTTGGTTAAATTGGTAGAATTTATGTTCACTCTGAAATTAAAACAATCAGTGTGCCTATAAATAGTCCTTACATTGACACATAGCAATGTGACTCTTCTAAGGATGCTCTAGCACTTGAATGATTAATGTGCCTTTTACCTATTAAAAATGTAGTTATGTTTTATGTAAATTATAAACCCTCATTTAAGTGCAAGTGTGCCAAGGAAATTTTCTATAGTTTAAACTTCAGTTTCAAGTTATTTATTCTCAGTATACAGCTAATAAAGTTCAAATACCTCTTCAGACTTTATATAGATACTTGTTCTAAACCAACAAAGCTGTTTGTGTCCTAAACTGAACAAAAATTTTTAAGTGTTATATATTTGCCAAAATGATTCACTTCTCACATTATTCATTTGAATTTTAAAGCTCTCACTGCCTTTCAAATGATAAATCCAGTTTTGTTCTTGGCCTTTCAAAGGGATCTGGACTGGAATATATTGTTTCTGTTATTCTCTTTATTTAGAGCTGATTAAAGACACTTTTGCATGAGTAAGTTCATAGAGAAAATGACAGGCACCCATTGAGTTCTTAGTATTGTCATATATATTTGTGACTTTGGGATATCGATCCCACATGTTAGAACTGATGAAACAAAACACAAAATTGTGATTAACTGTCTGTATCTTTCAGTAGAAATCACACCAAAATCAAGACAAGCTTAAAGATTCCTTGGAAATATAGATAAGCACCCTAACAGAATGAGGCAATAAGCGAAAAAAACCCAAATAAAAAACACCAAAAAAACCCCAAACAAACAAATAAGCCCCCCAATAACTTCCCTCTCTGGGTTCTGGAAACTGGGATGGTCAAATGGTTAGTTCCAAATCTTTGATTTGGAAAATTTATATCATTAGATATGATTAGGTCATCTCATAATCATCACAAAAGTATTTTGTTACTAACCTCCTTTTGACAGAATTTCAAACAAAATTATACCACCATACATCTGGGCTGCTTCTTCTTTCTCTTTCATCTGACCAAATCACAGGGAAGTCTTCTTCCATTGCTACAAGTTATGTGAAGATGCGGGCTTTCTGAGTATTAGTCATGAAACTCCATTTAAAGGGGATTAGACTGTTATCTTAAAACCAAACTAAGATATATGGAAATATAGTATGTTGAAAATTATGAGGGAATTATCTTGACACGTGAATCATATAAGCAGCCAAAGTGGCAAAGAGTAAAGAAATAACTATGACTCTCTACATAATTTCTTCTCTGGTCCTGGGTCATGGACTTTATATTACGCAGTTGGGCAACAGATGTGGATAACTCATCAAACTGTCAACAGAAGGTATTTTACAGGAACCACTCGACCTATCAACTCTGCTCAGAATAGACCATTTTGATTTAGAAAAGGAGATATGAAGCTTTGATAGACAAAACTTACTCCCCACAGAGTAAGAAAGGACAATTCTGTGGCGGTGTTTGCTTAGGGGAAGAGAGATACAGAGCACTTATGGCCTCAAAGGATATCTCAATAGATAAGCTGCTTGCATAATGGTATCGCTGTTTGAAGGCTTTGGGAAGGGAAGAAAAAAAATCTTCCTCTTTTTCCCACCTCCTCTCTCCTCAAAATTAGGAGAAATTAATAGAAAAAAGACAGTCTGGATAAGTAAGAAGACAGAAGACTCCAGAATCTACTCTCCTGGGAAAGACAATCCCTGTTCCTAACTCGCCAGATCTACCAAAAGATGATCAAAACTTACAGTCCAGAAACTTGTTTTGTTTCCTTGTTAGATCTGCTTGCCTTTGTACAAGAAGTTTGGAGTGAATGTTGCTGGTGTCCCACTCCTTCTTAGTTAAAGAATTAATTCTGAGATGAGCTAAGATATGACCAATGTGTGAACAGCTGTGATTTTTACAAAATTGCACAGGATTACAACTGCTGATACACTAGGTCTAGTGTCAGCCTAACTGGCTGATATTGCCTCATTGTTTCTCTGTTCCTCTCCATCAGCTGTTTCATTCCCTACACCTACGTTATCAGACCTTTAGAGTCAAGTTTGCAAATTTCAAGTAAATGCTGATTTCTTTGAATAATTCCTAGAGTGCTGTAATGCATAGTGTTGCAGTTGCAGTTGGTGTTTGATTTTAAATATATTTCTTTATACTTACTGCTTGTCATGCTTTTATTCCATGGAATTTCAGAAACAAAATGACATCTTTCGTACTCTCTCTAACATAAATGTCTGCCTGTATCACAGTAGGTTAGTCAGCCTAAGGTATCTTCGTAGCCCATGGAAGACACAGACAATTGTTTTCATTTTCATAGAATCATGGAATTGTAGAATTGTCAGGGTTGGAAGGGACCTTAAAGATCATCTAGTTCCAATCCCCCTGCCATGGGCAGGGACACCTCCCACTAGACCATGTTGCTCAGAGCCCCATACAGCCTAGCCTTAAAAACTTCGAGGGATGGGGCCTCCACCACCTCTCTGGGCAACCTGTTCCAGTGTCTCACCACCCTCATGGTGAAGAACTTCTTCCTAACGTCCATTCTGAAATGACCCATCTCTAGTTTTAATCCATTCCCTCTAGTCCTCCCATTACCCAACATCCTAAAAATTCCCTCACCAGCTTTCCTGCGGGCCCCCTGTCTATGCTACTCTATGCCACTGTCCGTGTCGCTGATGAAGAAGTTAAACAAGGCTGGTCCCAGTACTGATCCTTGAGGGACTCCACTTGTCACTAGTCTCCACTTGGACATGGACCCATTGACAGCCACTCTTTGGGTGCGGCCGTCAAGCCAGTTCTTTATCCACCATCCATCAAACCCATATTTTATCAGCTTGGAGACCAGGATGTCCTGTGGGACAGTGTCAAAGGCTTTGCTCAGGTCCAGGTAAATGATGTCAGTTGCTCTCCCCTTGTCTATTGATGTTGTGACCTTCTCATAGAAGGCCACCAGGTTTGTCAGGCACGATTTGCCCTTGCTGAAGCCATGTTGATTGTACCCAATCACCTCTTTGTTATTCTTCTGCCTCAGCAGTGCCTCCAGGAGCATCTGCTCCATAATCTTACCAGGCACGGAGGTGAGACTGACTGGCCTATAGTTCCCT
>VYZM01017102.1:134291-166483 GCA_013398915.1 Dromas ardeola | reverse complement strand
GCACTTTGGCCAGCAGATCCCTGAAGCGATCAAAGTCTGCATGCCTAAAGTCCAGGGTCGTAAGCTTGGAACGCATCCTCCTGGTTGCCCTGAGGATCTTAAATTCTATATTAATTCTATTCTATTTAAAAAAGATGTCTAAAATACATCAGATAAATGTACTCTAAAAGTGTGTATTTTTCTCTCCGCTGATTTTAAACGGAAAGGAAGAACACCTCAGCTGTAAACGTTGCCAAGGTCTGAGGGTGGGTGGAAGGAAGCATAAGAAGCATACCTATATGCTGAAGATTGCAATATTGAATTCCTCCTTTCTTTTTTTTTTTTTTCTTTTTTGGTAGGATGCTGGTAATATTTAGTTATTAAAAGGAACATGATTATTTGGGGAGTCAATTATTATTGCTATGAAAGCTAATTGATTCATTAATTTACTGATTTTCCATATTTTTCTTCAGAAAATGTACTTTATGTCTCTTCTCACTTCAACACTTTATATATGCAGAAAAAATTTTTTTGTTTTCAAAAAAGAAATAAAGCTTTAAGTAGACTTTTTGAGGTATTATTTTATTCAGAAGTAGCCTACATTTTATTATTTAGCTTACTGCAGTAACACTTTTCATTATAATAGATAATACAAAGTCATATTGATTTTAATAAAGTACTTTATTTGTTTTCATAATGAGACTTAATATTACACACTGCAGCATATCGTCTGTGAAACATGCAAGTGTCATTGACTAACAAGAATAATATACATAACCTTTTTAAACTCGATAATAAACAGAGCACATACGTTTATTCCCATTCTTGTAGTTTTTAGCAAGTTAATGATGCACATTTTATCAGAAACTTGGTTAACAATCTTTTTTTTTTTCTTCCAGAATACTATAGACAGAACTAGTATTGATTTTTGTTTACATGAAGATGAACTGAATTTATCACACAAGCCATAAGTGTCCAGGTGTTCTCCAACTGAATTCATTACTTCAGCTTCCTCCTCTGGGAAAATGGACAACAGAACAAGAATGAAAATACATGGGAGTGTTTAACTATTAAACAATTCATGATTTAGCTCAGGTATGTTCAGAACATTTTACAGACCAACTCAAATGTGTCATGAAAAGCAGATATCAGAAAATCCTGAAATTCCACTACGGATCTTCTTGACTACTGACTTAATCTACCAACTGTGGAACAGACCTAGTCGAACTTGGAATTCAAAATCAGCTCTAAAATAACCACAGCAACTGTAGAAATTTAAGATAGTAATATTTGGAAGATGGACAATGTTCTTTAATTCAGACTGATTCTCAGTTTTATCCAAAACATTATTCATATATTTCAAATCCTGCTATATCTCATTATTCTTCAGCGTCAATATGGTCCATTTCAATGTGAACATGATTACGGGACATTTTCTTTGGGATACTAAAATCACTTCTGTTCCTGAGAAAAAAACATATAATTTAAATGTCATTCAGAACTATTTTCCCAGTATGGGTATGATGGTCAAAATGATTCCTATCTAAGTAGCAGGAGAAATCACAGATCACATGAAACACCCCAAATCCTACACTGCAGTCCATAACTGCCTCTTCTGTAGTAGAGAAGTGTAGCCCCTGTGGGCTATTGAATCCAGCACACCCTTTTTCACCTCTGCTGCCACTACTGCTCCTGCTTCTCTGCCAAATAAATGATCGCCTGAAGAAATTCTATCTTTTATCACCTAATTGCCTTAATACAACAGGTCAGGCACATTCTGCAAGTAGCTTTCTACTTTAGGAATCTCTTAAAGAAGACATTATCTCAACTCAGAGTTAATTTAGGCCGAATCAGTTCCTCTGCATTCAAGACACATGTACTCAGATGCTCCAAATGCGCTGCGGGATAATGAGATAGTTGACAGAAACAAGATCCTACAATGGAAATTCTGCTGCTTTTTTTTGTCTGCTTGTTGGGGTTTTTTTGTGTTACGATAATATTATCATGTTGCAAAGAATATTAATATCAACTCAACATACATGTTCTGTTACATGCAGTCCATTTAGCAAATAAATTCTGTTGCACAAATGTTTAACATATAATACTGGAGAAAAGCATGTAAAATCCATCAAAAAATAATCTTGCATCCCTAATGCAATGTTTAGAAATTTTACCCTCAAGATTTGCTAGAGATGTTAGTAGAAATGTCTTATTTGAGGCTTCAGAGGGACACGACTGCAAAAGAAAAATGCAAAATGTATTTCTCAAACTCCAAAAGAACACTTTAAAAATATTTAATGCCTGACTAAGTTCTCTAATATTAAAAAATATTCTGCATATGTGGAAGTATATGTATATATGCTTAACCATATTAGCATTTACCACTTGAAGTAGGAGTTTTAATAAGTGTATAATGTAAAAAAATAAACTAGGAAGATATGCCATAAAAATAATTTGTTCAGCCCAGGAATGATGTATTAGTCATCAAAACTGCTGTGGGGCAAGTGAAATCTCATACCTAAAATATTAAGAATGGAAACTGGTATAAATTGGCTTAGCTGTTTTGACTTCAATGATTGAATTCAGCAAATACTTACTGATGAACATAGATCAGTAAAGGGAACTCTTGTGAAGTCCAGCAGAACTTTTCAAAGGTGTAATTGCTATGACTGAGACAAATACGGTCATCATAAATAGAGTTTGTTATTTCCAAGCATTATTCAGACAAAACTTAATTGTTTTGGATACGACAGAACAAAATTTAATACAATATAATTTATACTTCATGCTTTTCCTCTATTGGTCTTAAGAAAAACTTTATTACAGAAATGTTTGCTATTAGCAATTGAGGTACTGAAGAGGGCAAGAACCTTCACAGGGCTGTGCAGCAAGCCAATGGCAAACCAGGATGATAAATCCAATTTTATGAGTTCCAAACTAAAAATTATGCTACTGAAATTACAAACTTGCAACTAGAGACCACATCACTGGGAAACACTGCCCATTTGAAAAGTCTATCCCTGTAAAAATATTTCTTTAAACAGTAAGTATAATGAATAAGCCTATGTGACATTTCATATCTGCAGATTAGTGTAATTTAAACTTGCTGATGCTTTCTTTGTTCCCCAAAAGAACAAAGATTGTTATTTTTTAATACTTTTTTTCTTCACTACATTGTGATTTTGCCTTTTCTGCCTCCTTATACCTGCATGGTTTTGGCAACCTTATAAAAACTAACATTAAGGGCAGGGTCCTGCAGTTGAATGCTTTTGCTGTGCAACTGATGGAAACCTATGAATTTTTCCAGTGCAGTCAGAAAGTTCTGTATTGCAGTGTGACATTCTAACGGAGTTACAGGGAAAAGTTTCAAATGCAAAGTAAAGTCTCTCAAGTTTTTGCTCCTGAGAAAAGTGTCTTTTACCATAGGGGTGTCTGTGCGTCTGTAGACTTCATTGCCACCCTCTTCAGTTTCCCACTTTCTTCTTGTCGGGTTGTAGTGATCCTTCTGCACTAGTTTTGGGAGTTGGACTAGTAAGGAACAAAAAGGATAAGCAACCAGCAGAGATGTGTTTACAGATATGGTTTGTCTCCCTTATCTCAAAAATATTCTTTGACTACCTTCATATTAACAGCAATAAGAACTACAGATACTATCTTATGCTCTTCAAACATTGGAAACTTTTTTTTCCCCTGCCTTCCAGCGAAGAATCCTGTGCTCAGAATTGAGAATTATTTTCATTTTTCTTTGTCTTAACATTTAATTGTTTAATTGACTGTAACAGCCCAAGAAGATATTTCATATATATAGCTGTAATGAGCAGCGGAAACCAGAGCCAAGGAAATAAGGTACAGGAAACAAAGCCCACAATAAAATATAATTCCTTCCCATTTTTGCAATAGTTGCAGAATGTTCTTAATTCTAACATAATTGCATTTATTTAAATTTATGTCATCATTTTGCCAAGATGTTTATTGCTGGTTTTCTTACTTACGGTCTCAAGCTTACTGGCAGATGAACCTGTTAACCTACCTTAAAAAATAGCAGGACTCAAACTTTTAAGCTTACTGACGTGCCATGAGTCTTGGCTTTGAGTCACAGAGGGATTAGTTCCCTTGAAAAAGCCACTTACATTGCTAAGTAAGAAGAGTTAAGTATAAACTCAAGTATAACTCAAGTTAAGTATAAACTCAAAAAAAATCACAATCTGCACTTCCATGTAGATGTAGCTACTTAAGGGTTGGGTTTTTTTTCTTTTTTTAAGTTTAAAAATCTTCCATAAAATGCAATAGGTATCAAGATTTTTTGGGCTGGAAGATTTTGGGAAGGCACATCAAGAATTAGATATCCTGGTCAGTGAAATGCCACTGGAGCAAAGAACTGTGTTGAAGACATTTATTTGCCCCACTCAGACTGATCTGGGATGAATTTGTCTGCTCTAGATAAGTCAGGAGAGATATTTAAATAGGAGTATACAATTCTGGACAAGAAAGAGTGTCCCCAGGCCTGAACGCAAACACCAAGCCATTTACAGTTTCCAAACACAACAGCTCATGTTTCAAATTTTTTCACAAAATTTCATTTTTCTGAGAACACTAGGAAGGTTTTCTCATTGTTCTACTTTGGAAAAAAAGACAACAAACATTTCAAAGCCTAAAGCCTTTCTCCAGATTTGCACTGATTCTCCAGCCAGCTCTGGATGCACTAGTCGTGCTGTAGCTGGAGGTTTGGGGAGACGTAAAATTATTGTCTCACCAAATGCAAGGCTTCAAAAATCATAAACCAAGTCTCTAGAACTCATTGAACACTTATATGTCATCATCTTTTTAATATATTATTTTCTGAGTTGTGATTTTTCTGTTTTCTTCTTATTTGGTACATTGCATCAAGTTTTTGAATCATTATTACTAGAAAGTGCAGGAAAGATTTTAATCTTTTAAGGGATGTTTCTTAGAGAAAAGAGGAGATGATCATTTGGAAACTGTGGCTTACAGACTCCCAGGCATTTTGGTAAAATCCTAAGAAGTCCCATTAAGGCAAAATATTTACATAAAATGTTCCTTTTCGATATCATCCTCACTTGGGAACATCAGATATAGACTTTGTATCCTCGTCCTGTACTTTAGAACTTAGTGGTGGTAAGGCACAGACAGGTTGTGTGGTCCACCCTGGGAGCGTGGCTGTGAAAAAGCACCTTCAGAACTGGGAATGACCAAAAGTAAATTGTTAGCTCCTGTGAACTCTGGATCAAAAATTTGTCACTGACTCAGGACATCCTGCATCCTAGACCTTTTGCCTGAGATTGAAGTTCATGTCACAGTTGTTCTCTATGCATGTTTAACTCTAAGTAATGTTTTGTCAGATTATAGTCTCTAAGAGAAGGTATTCATAAGAGGTCTCAAAACCCCTCACCCCTTCCGCTGTGTCAATCAGCATAATGCATGATAGAAGTTAATTTGTGCATATGTAACCTCATAATTTGCTTTGGAGAAACTCAATAAGCTTGCCTGTACAAATATCATCAAAGCAATGAATGTGTAACTAAAACAACTTCATTTAAAGACTGCAAACACTTATGAAAAAGCTGGTTATGACAATTTCATCTTTCATTTTTGAACTGACTATGTCTTAGCATGTTTTTTATGGCAACATGATGTAGTGACTGGCAGGCATATAAACCTGTTTCAACAGCGATGAATTTTTAGAAAGTCATCTGCATCAAGTGGCTGTTTTACAAAGTAACATAAACTTTATTTTACAATGGTTAAGCGAGTTAGGACCCTGCTTCACGTTTTGAGTTATCATGCAAGCTTTATTTCATTACTAAGAATACAAAGATGCATCCTTTAGTTAAATTGAATTAAAAAAAAAAAAAAAAAAGAAAAGAAGAAGTATAAAGAAAGAATCGATTTCACAGATAGTGGAACAGAGTACAGATTAGATCATTTGCTACAACTGAAAAGAATTACAACAATAATTCTATAAAGTGTTCTTCCCAGCTGACAGCATGAAAATTAAAATAAATACATGGAACAGAACTATAGCTATAAACCAACTGAAAGAGATATCATGGTTTGATTCACAAGTCTTGCCACACGCCCAGGGAACTACAGACTGGTCAGTCTCACCTCTGTGCCTCGCAAGATCATGGAGCAGATCCTCCTGGAATCTCTGCTAAGGCACATGGAAAATAAGGAGGTGATTGGTGACAGCCAACATGGCTTCACCGAAGGCAAATCATGCCTGATAAATTTGGTGGCCGCCTATGATGTTGCCACAGCATTGGTAGATAAAGGAAGAGCAACCAACGTCATCTACCTGGATTTATGCAAAGCACTTGACACTGTCCCATATGATATCCTGGTCTCTAAATTGGAGGGGCATGGATTTGATGGATGGACCACTCAGTGGATAAGGAACTGGCTAGGTGGCCACACTCAAAAGGTTGCTGTCAACGGCTCATTGTCCACGTGGAAACCAGTGGTGAGTGGTGTTCCTCAGGGGTCAGTACTGGGACCAGTGCTCTTTAACATCTTTGTCGGCGACATGGACAGTGGGATCGACTGCACCCTCAGGAATTTTGCCAACGACACCAAGCTCTGTGGCACAGTCGACACACTGGAGGGAAGGGATGCCATCCAGAGGGACCTGGACAGGCTTGAGAGGTGGACCCGTGAGAACCTCATGAAGTTCAACCAGGCCAAATGCAAGGTCCTGCACCTGGGTCATGGCAATCCCAGGCACAAATACAGGTTGGGCGGAGAATGGCTTGAGAGCAGCCCTGAGGAGAAGGACTTGGGGGTGCTGGTGGATGAGAAGCTCAACCTGAGCTGGCAATGCGCACTTGCAGCCCAGAAAGCCAACCGCATCCTGGGCTGCATCAAAAGAAGCGTGGCCAGCAGATTGAGGGAGATGATTCTGCCCCTCTACTCTGCTCTCGTGAGACCACACCTGGAGTACTGCATCCATCTCTGGAGTCCTCAACACAAGAAGGACACGGACATGTTGAAACGGGTCCAGCGGAGGGCCACGAAGATCATCAGAGGGCTGGAGCACCTCTTCTATGAGTACAGGCTGAGAGAGTTGGTGTTGTTCAGCCTGGAAAAGAGAAGGGTCTGAGGAGACCTTATAGCAGCCTTCCAGTACCTAAAGGGGGCCTACAGGAAGGATGCGGAGGGACTCTTTATCAGGGAGTGTAATGATAGGACACGAGATAATGGCCTCAAACTGAAAGAGGGTAGATTTAGATTGGATATTAGGAAGAAATTATTTACTGTAAGGTGGTGAGGCACTGGAACAAGTTGCACAGGGAAGTTGTGGATGCCCCATCCCTGGAAGTGTTCAAGGCCAGGCTGGATGGGGCTTTGAGCAGCCTGGTCTAGTGGGAGGTGTCCCTGCCCATGGCAGGGGGGTTGGAACTAGATGATCTTTATGGTCCCTTCCAACCTGAACCATTCTGTGATTCTATAATCAAGGCAGGGCCAGATGCAGTTACACTAAAAATACTGAGACTATACAACAACGACGATATCACTGGCCCAGTACTGGAAGTACTGCAGAAGCTGATGCTAACTGAAAGACCCCTTGACCATCCAGGTAAATCTCTTCCTTTCATACAACAACTGAATGTCCCACGAGGATATTTAAGCTATCACATCCCTCTGAGGACAGTCAGGGGAATGGTTATTCCCCTCTGCAGCTTTATGAATGAAAAGGGGTGCAATACTCAATATCCATTAGGCGCCATCCCCAACAGTAGCTCTCCTAGACACATGGAGGAAGCAGAAAATGTGTATTGCCTCCTCCTTTGTGATGATAGACCTGTGTCCTACATATTTCCTGCCACCTCTCTGTACATTGGGATGACACACATACATCCTTATTCCACTTCTTATCGCACATATCTCTACTTACTCTATCATAGCTCCCATTTACCTTTGTTCACTAACATCACATCTGTTATCTCAATTTGCCTTAGATGTGTTGGTGCATACTTAGCAGGGCAAGCAGCCATTAGGAGACACTGAACAAGTAAATCCACATGGGGATAGTGGATGGTAATGATGTCCAGAGCCTACTCCAGAAGGATCCATAGAAGTCTTTCCTACAGCAATCATAATGCGTGTTCTTAAGTCTTAACACTCTGGTCTTAAAATTGTTGATACTTCAGCAATTCTCCTAGAATCTCTCATGTAACTCAGTCATTGCACTACATATATCTGAGACTCTTGACGGACAAATTTCTAGACTGGTTCACAAAAAACAACTGCTGAAAAACCTGTATTCCTGCAGATGAAGCGCTGGGGAGAGAATTGTGCAAGACTAAATTTGTGATGTGCCCATACGAGTGTGAGAATGACCTATGCCAGTGTTTTTAAGGTTCATTGCATTTCTCTCTCCTCTAGTACAGAGCCAAAAAACATTCTTCCCTTAGCAAATGTTTTGTAATGCAAAATTCGAACTTGTCAAACACAAGCTCCTGTGGAGCCACAAGCAATGCCTTTGAAATATTGAGCCCTAAATAACTGGTTTTATTTCCTGACTCAGAGTTTTTGTTATTTTCTTATCTTTTATTTCCATCCAGCAGACAATGCAGTGTTCCTACTAGAAGAGATGGTGAAAACGGAGATAAATAAAATGAATACAGATGTGACTGTTAGAATGACAAAAATATTGCTGTACGTGTGAGCCCTAGGATATTTTCCCATTTAAAAAAGATGAGTCAAAGTAGAAGAAATGTGATTTAGTGCATTATTAATCATATTTAATAACAATAATAATAATAAAAAAAAGTAACTTCTAGCTCTAAGTTTTAGATAACTTGCAAAAATAAAAATTAGAAACCACGTTTCTACTGTTAGTGGATATACTCTCCTCATTATTACTTCACATAGAAACTGTCAAATAGATACTGTCAATACAAACCAGAAGAGCTGAGAAACTCAGGACTGATAGTACTTGCACGTGTTCTATACTACCATCTGTGAAAAAAAGTCCAGTCATTCCATTTCAAGGACTATGACAGAAGGAGGTTATCTGAGTGCGTTATGGCTTTTGTCAACATACCTGTCTTGGCTTTAAACTAGGAGTTTGATTATCAGGAATGACGTGACCAGACCAGGTCACTGCCAGCAAAGCTTGTGTGGGAAGCTGAATAAACAGCCGTGAATTGACCTGCTGTTACTACCATTATATTCTGCAGTTCTCCAGATAAACAGTGAATGCAGTCTTGGTCACTTCTGAGTAATCTAGTGGTTATTTCACATCTAACTCCAATCACAGTTCATGACTTGGGCTTTCTCTTGCCTTTTCTGTATCCCTGAGAATGAATTGGTGAATAAATCACTGCAGAATTAACACCAAGGTTCTGAAGGAATTCTAGTGACTGCATCCCAATCAAGTGGCTTGTACAAAATCACCCAAAGAGCTACGGTAAACCAGTTATCTGCACAGGGGTTTGCCATGACCTATGCCACCCAGAGCTGGCGAGAACTCCCATTGAAGGCCTTCTGAAAGAAATAGGTGGAACCTGTGTATATTTGCCCACCAGAAAAGATGTAAGGGGGAAGGGTTGGTGAGGAAGGGGGGAAGGGAAAGGAAGAGAAAAGAAACAAAGGGAGGGTGAGAACGGGAAAAAAGCAGGGAGAAGGAAAGAGGGAGGGATGAAAAAGAAAAGGATAGGATTTTTACATATAATTACAGAAGAGAAAAAGGAAATACGTACCAGCAGGATACAAGGTATCGTCTAGGATTTAGGTATGAGATTTTAAGAAGTTTGTTTTAAAAGCCTAGCATAGCAAGGTTATATTGTGTTCAATTTATGCTCAGATGGTTACTTTAACACTTTTACTAAACAATTTTCCATGTTCAAATGCATTAAGCTTTACCTGCAACTGACTTACAACATATGATAACTTTAAATCATGAAGTCTTTTCAGAAAGGAAGGAAAAAAGACAGAAACAGAGTAAGAGTCTGGAGACAGAGTCTGAGAGATCTTAAGCCTGGATCTCAAAGCAAGAGCAGATTTAATCCACTGGATGTCAGAGAAAAGAGAATTGAGTGTTTCAGAAGTACAGTTTCTAGAGGAAAGAGTGCCTGTTTGATCAGTAGAGTATTACAGCAGTTTTTCCTGTTCTCTCTTTAAAGTCACTGCTAAAGGAACTTCACTGTTTTAAGCAGGTGAATATGAATGATCACCATATACAGCTCATGCAGCCTTTCTTGACTTTTGTTGTAGAAGTTATTAGAGAGACAGAAAAGATGGTACTCAAAGAGGAAAGTATTAATGTAAATTATGCCAAAAAAAAATATCTCTGCTTAGTAATTAACAATTAAGCATACATTATGCCTCCTAGTTTTCATTATTTTTATTTCCTGGCATGCTTCTTGATAAGGAGCTGCGGTGACGAAGACAAGGAAAGAGGAGTGGGGTGCCTTTGCAGGAACTGCTAGCAAGGTAAACTCCATGAGGATTGCAGCTCACAGCAATGTGAAGTCTACTTGAAGAAAGTGCACTGTAGAATGATAGCATCATAGAATGAGTTGGGTTGGAAGGGACCTTAAAGATCATCTAAATCCATCCCTTCTGCCGTGGGCACAGAAAAATGTCATGAGGTTGGGATCCTAGCAAGGACCCTTATATACATGAGTGCTGCAGGGTTCTTCAAAGTTTGCCCCTTCTAGTGGTGGTAAAAAAAATCATAGAATCATTTAGGTTGAAAAAGACCTATAAGATGATAGAGTCCAACTGTGAACCTGACATCACCACTAAACCACATCCCTAAGCACCACATCTGCATCTCTTTTAAATAGTTCCAGGGGTGGTAACTCAACCACTTCCCCTAATATCCAATCCAATCCTCCCCTGGTGGAACTTGAGGCCATTTCCTCTCATCCTATCACTTGTTACTTGGGACAAGAGATCAACACACACCGCGCTACAACTTCCTTTCAGGTAGTTGTAGAGAGTGATAAGGTCTCCCTTCAGCCTCCTTTTCTTCAGGCTAAACAGCCCCAGTTCCCTCAGCCACTCCTCATAAGACTTGTTCTCCAGACCCCTCACCAGCTTCGTTGCCCTTCTCTGGACACGCTCAAGCACCTCAATGTCTTTCTTGTAGTGAGGGGCCCAAAACTGAACACAGTACTCGAGGTGCGGCCTCACCAGTGCTGAGTACAGGGGGATGGTCACTTCCCTAGTCCTCCTGGCCACACTAATAACTAATAACTAATAATGAACAATTAATAACTCCTTCACTGCACTTATTACCCACCTGTGAAAGGAAAATGTAAACAAAGAAAATCTGTGATTCTTTCGTCCTTTCTCATATATATAATGGATTAGCTGATAGATTAAACTTTCCAATGACGAGAAGAAAAGAGTAAGTTTTCAGGGGAGTATTCAAGAGAATCTATCATAATATCAAAATATAGAAAGCAATTTTTCTTGCCCACCAAAATGACATGTTGAGTAAGGTTTTCATTTGAGAGGGAATGATATACCAGTCATCTCCAAAATGCGATCTTGGTGGAAACAAGAAACAAATAATGTGATATTTGCCATTCTCACTTCTTTTTAACCCCTTTCATGAATTACTTTTGCCTCTGTCTTTTTCTCCTCTTCATATGCCAAGTAAACAAACTTAATTTTTGCAAAATGAAGCTTCAGAAGAGTGTAATTTATTACCAGATCACATAAATATGCAAAATTCCTATACAACTTTTCAATGAAAGACAAAGGAAGATGAGACAATGAAGCTTTAAAAACAAACCCATTAGGCCTCCTAAATAGATATAGCATAGGATTTCCGGTTTCTGACCTTTATGTTTACATTTAAATTCCAACTTCTTCGCCACTCATCTATGAACATATGCTATTGTATAAGTTGCTCACAGACAGATGGACTATGTGTTTGGCTACAGAAATTGATGTGTAACAAGGAAAAAGCTCCTGAAACTGGTACTGTTTCACGGTTTCTTTTCAGAACTTATTACAGCAGCATCCAGATGCACTAATCAGGTTGCTGGGCTGGATTCTGTAAAAAACTTATAGTGAGATAAAGGCCATTTTTGAAAATATGCAACCTGTTTCTAAAACATAAAAAAACCTAGTTCTCACTGCTAGCAAGGGATTTTCTGACAATATATTTTATCAACATAAAATTGTCAGCTGGAAAGACATTGAACTACTGGTATGAAAATGTTTGGTTTTCTTAAATCTCAATTTTTTTAATTATTTTTTATGGATTTTTTTTCATTTTGATAGTTCTTGATTTTGAATTTACATTTTATTTTGAAATCGTACTTGTTTTTATTTTGGAAATTTTGAAACATGTGGGAGGTTCAAATTAAAAGAAAGTAGCTCAAAACATTTTGCCTGACTTTCTCAGCATCTTTCACAATGTTGCTTTTTTGCTGAAAAAAAGAGACATAGTCTTCTTTTTCAAGTCGAGGAAAAAAAAAGAAATAAACCCTAGAAAGCTGTTAAAGCTCTAAAAAATATTTCTTCATCCACAAAATAAGAAGAATCAAAATATCAGTAGCAATATGAATTAAAATTTATCAAATACTATGCAATATGATACATCCATGCTCCAGATGTTTTCTTGTTTCTTTGTAAAACTTTTCTCATCCTCTTTGAGGTCTTTTTTTTTTCTCTTTTTTAAAACATTTTTGACATTTTCATGCATTAGGATTCTTTTATTATTTATTTGAGCCTTTGCACATTTCAGTAAGGTTAACACTTGCTTTGCTTATTTCTCCTAGTCTTGCATTCTACTTCAAGTTGTTTAATATATTTATTTATTAAAAACTTTTTTGCTTATCACAGTCAATGAGTTTTCTTTTCTACTATTTCCTCATAATCTATAGGGGTTTTTATTTCATAGATTAGTCTCCTTTTTTTTTTTCTTACGTTTTCTTTGTTTCGTTCTTAACTAACTTCCCTACCCTAGTGTTTTGTAAGAGGAAGCGATACTAAAAAATGTTCTTTCTACATGCTTAGTTATGCAGTTCAAACTATTCATGTTTAGATTATTCTCATGTACATCTCTGGAGTACACACTGTCAGCATTTAAAGTAGTTCACATGGAGACCACTACGCAACAGACAAAAATCTGTTGCAAAAAGACATAATTTCATGACCCCTTCATACATGCTAACAATTTACTTACAGCGCTCTCAACATTACAGTAATTGAGTTCCTTGCTGTTAACAATTATTCTTGTAAAATGAAGTCTGGGATTGAAAAGTATTACCTCCATTTCACAGAAAGGGAAAATACAGTATTGGGTAGATTAACTGATTCTCCTTACGCACAGAAAATTCTGTAGTTAACATGAGATGTGATCTCCCAAATAGCCCACATACACTAGCTCTTAGAGAAGCCACAGCTTAATAAAGTAAAAATGAACCATAGACAGTGTGCAGATATTAAATTTTAAAGAAAAGTTCAGACAATTTCTTTTTTTGCAAAGTGTTCAGGAATGCAAACCAAATGGAATCCACAGAGAGTGAACTGCCATCACTACATAAAGTATTTAATACATTTTCATGAAAAACAAAAAGAAAGAAATATGTTACATCCAACAGCTCTCACTGCATTTCAAAGTAGTCTGTCCATTCTTGTTCAATGAACCCCTCCAGCCTTGAATTTACAGTACAATAATGGCTTGTCTTTTTATATTTTTGAAAATTTAAGTCTGAAGAGAGCTTATAAAACATATCTCTGCAGATAACTTCCTAGACTGTGTGAACATAATAAATCATACCTTCATGAAAATACTGATTAATCACTGGACATGAAACTCAAACTTTGAGAATCAAATCCAAAATCCTCTAATGTTGATATTTATACAGTTGTCAGATCAAAGTACATTCAGATAAAATAGTCCATCAGATTGATTATCATTAACCAAGTAAAAGTTTGAAAATTTGTTTTGAATGAAATAGAACAAACAGGATATGAAATCCTGTTCAAGTGTCTTTTTGTTTCCTGGCTGTGTATAACTACATCTCTGGCAATGCCTTCTCCAAATTCAAGTGCTGACAAGGCAGGAATCTGTCACAGTGTCCAGCCAATTCAGTAAGCCAGAATCAGTAATGGTTGATGAATGCATATGTTATGCTCTTCCTAAGCCAAGATTTCCAAAGCTAGCTGCCTAAGGTTTAGCTTAGATACCTGTTTTCAGATGTTGTTTAACCCAACTCACATTAACATTAGTAAGCAATTAGAAACTTAATTTTATGCATATTGTTTTTAAAAAGTTGCGTCTCTCATTTTCACTTCTTTGTGTGGATGCTTATATAGGAAAACTGTTTGCTTTTCTAATAAAAAATTTGCAAGTTTGTTTCCTGTGCAAAAAAAAGAATATTTGGATTTACAGTTGTGTTTTCTTCTACACATTTCTAACATTAACTTAAACTGCCTTCACAGCTAGCTAAAATTAGTATGTTTTATCTATTTTAAAATAATAAAGCACATAAAAGAAAACAACAATGCGCACATATGAAATTGCTATAAAGACAAAATCAGGTAGGAAAATTGAATGAACTGCAATTCTGTTTGCGGTGTTCTGCATCCAGGCTGGACCTGACTAATTCCCCACTTTGGCCGGAGGCTCCAGATTTCCATCCCCACCTTCAGGCTTGCCAAGCCTCATTCATCTGGCAGCTCTGTCGTGTATCCTTCTGCCCAGCCGAGGTATCACATGTCCTGCTGGCAAAACAGCGATTGTGGCCGTTGATTGCCAGCGGCCTCGGTGGCACCTGCTCAGCCTGCAGCCATCTGACCTCCTTTCCCACCATTCCCCAATCCCCTTCTGCAATCCCCACGCAGGCTCAGTGTGGGTTTAAGGTTGTCCAAGCTCCTGATGCCACTGCCACCACCTTGTTCCCAGGCAGCAGGTTAGATATCAGCTAGCTAGCCTCGCAGCAGCCCTCTCAACCCCTTTTTTTTCTGACCAGCTCACTGTTTTCCCCACAGCTTCCAGTTCACCTGATCCAAAGAACATGCATGCTGAAATAACAGTGTATGCACAAGATGCCCAGCCCTGTTGTCGGGTTCACCTCAGTCACAAGTTTTATTCTCTGAAAACATATAAAAGCTTCAGTTCCTAGTGGGTTGTCAACAGAAATTTACTGTCAGTCTGTTATTTTTCATTTGGGTTGCAATGCTTCTGAACACAGAGTTTTTGTATTTACTTGATTTCTGATTTCTAGATATCCAACCCTGAGTCCTTTTCTTGTTCTTATTTTAAGTGGGATTCACAGATAATGTCCAATCCAAACGACTTTCCCCCAGGATAAATCATTCTTTCATTATATTGTAGAACAATGGGGACTGCGTTTAACCTGTTAGCAGTCACTTCTCCACGATGATACAGAATTAAGAAGCAAAACTTCTTCCAATGAAGAAGTACCAAGTAGCCTACCTATAAGGGAAATTTTTTCTATCCCTGTGAAGGAGGAGGTTGATTGTAGAGACACGAACATCAGCCACATGCCTCAAGTATGTCATATGATGAAGAAGGGCTCTTATTACCCTGGCTGAAGGATGGGGACACCCTCTGCAAGTTAATAAATCTGAGCCTGATTGATGGTACCTTGAGGCCAGCGTAACTGCACTGATCACTTCTACAACTAGCTCCAGCTCCCGCTTATTATTGGGTAAAAGCATAGCTAAAATCCTTGATCCAGCAATAGCTGCATTTACAGGTTTTTATTTGCCTTTACTCTAAAGCAAATGCAGAACAGGAGAGGGTTAAGGACTGGTTTAAACTGCCTTAATATTTCACATGTAAATAATTGTCAATTAACCAAAACTCCATTAGGAAGCCAATAATGGACAATTATTTTTAATGGAAATGTTCTCACTACTTTACAGCTTTGTCAAGTGGTTCAGTACAGGCAGCATGTTAAATCACCACGTTTTTCCAACAAGCTATTTGAAATCTGTGGCAGCCGGATTTGATTGATGCAGTGTACCAGAGAGCATAAGTATTGCAGAAAATGCTATTTCAGAGTTCAAAGCAGTAGAAAAATTGCTGTTTAATAATTCAGCAGTGAAATGAATATAATGTAAAGAAGATTAGCCATGCTTCTTTACTGGGTGGTATTCATAGCAACGTTCTCATTTCTAGACCTGTTTTTTCAAGTGATATTTTTAATCAAATGCTTTGAATGAAAGCTTTGTTGGTTTTGTTTTTTTTGTTTTTTGTTTTTTTTTTTTTTTTTTTTTTGTGGAGGCCCAGGNTTTTTTTTTTTTTTTGAGTGAGGCCAGAGGGGGGACCTCTTCTAAAAGAACAAGCTATCTTTTATTCAGCATTATGGCAGAACTAGAATTTGTTCTGTGTATCATACTTTCCTTTTGTTTCTGTCACAATGATACACAAATAATTCAGCAGAAATCCATGTCCCTCTGGAAGCTATTGTTTTCATTGTGTGAAGTATTCAAAAGTAATTGTAAACACTCAGCTGCATCCTGTTTTAACATAGCCCAGATGAGAAGTAGAGTACTAGGATAACTGTGATTTTCATCCATTTTAGTGTTTCTCCCACCTCCAGGGCTTCCTTTATACTCCAGATGAGTTGCTTGGCCAGTGTACACAGTGTCTCTTACACACGCTCATTCCCACCCGGTTGCACTTCTCTTTCCAGAAATACTGAAGAGCAGGAATCCCTGTACAGTTGAAATATACTAAGTTGATGCTCTGAAGCATCCCTACATTGGATGCCTAAACTAATAGATACCTGTGTCAACAGCACTCTATGTCTCACATTTCCAGGAAGAATATTATTATATTTAAATGCATATCTTTTAAATAGCTAAACTTAGTTTTCTCTCATGAAAATCACTACAACTGCATCCACAAAAACAAACACGCGTATCAGGCAGTTGGACAATCTGGTGAATTCTCAGTTCTAAGAATTTAATTTCCACAATTGTTCTGCAAATTCAGCTTCAAATGTTGATTTGTCTGGTTGTATACCCTGGCTATTGGAAATCCAGTTTTCAATGGAGTTTATTTGCTAAATCCTCTTTATGTTTGAGAATACAAATACAGCTTGCAAGTATTTTGGGGGAATTGCCTCATCCTATACATTTTCCTGTGTTCAGTATATCTGGCCTTAGCCTTTTGCTTTCTATCAAAATACAAAAGAACAACTGTTTTAAGAGTAATAATTCATGTCAATCTGTTTCTAAATTTCAACTCATTAAAGCATCCAGTAAATTAGTTCGACTATTATTTTATTTGAAAACAGGTTAATTGGTGAAACTGATATGGATTGCTGGAATCCCAAACACAATTTTAATAATGGAGATTTCTGCTGCAGTGCATATCCCTTACTATGCAAAACATCCCCTAAGCCATTATAGGATTAAGCCAGTCTAGAGTTGTTTAACAAAAAACATCAGCAGTCACTGCTCTGCTTATCAGTCTGGAACAGCATTATCTAGCAACTTCTATTCTAACACTCCAGTGGTGCTCAAAGATTTGAAGGGCCCTTTCATGACCTCCATCATACTAGATACATCTTTTTAGTTCACTGTCCTGTAAATAAATTTTCGATAGGTTTTCAATAAATTTGAAAAAGGAAGGAAAAAAAAAGACACATCCCTAAACATGAAGTATAACTAGCAACTTCTATTATCTACTAACTCAACAGTATTTGGAAGAGTGCCAATTAAGAAGAGCTTCTTTTTTTCCTGAGTTTCCACTCTTCCGTGCCTTCCTAGATTCTGTAGATTTACTTGTGTGAAAACAAAATTAAGAATACGATTTTATATGTATTGCTTGCATATGGAAGGGTATGATTGAAGAAGACTATTTTGCTTTCTGCGGTATGAGGAAATAAAAGACTAAACATTCTTTCCAGTCAAAATACAAGGCATCCAACATATAAAGTAAATTGTCCACGAGCAAGCAATGTGCCCTTGTTGCCAAAAGGCCAATGGAATCCTGGGCTGCATAGGGAAGAGTGTGGTCAGTAGGTTCGAAGGAGGTCATTCTCCCCCTCTACTCTGCACTGGTGAGGCCACAACTGGAATACTGTGTCCAGTTCTGGGCTCCCCAGTTCAAGAGGGACAGGGAACTGCTGGAGGGAGTCCAGCAAAGGGCAACTAAGATGATTAAGGGATTGGACCATCTCCCTTATGAGGAAAGGCTGAGAGAGCTGGGACTCTTTAGCCTGGAGAAGAGAAGGCTGAGGGGAGACCTTATGAATGTTTACAAGTATCTAAGGGGTGGGTTGAAGGAGGATGGAGCCAGGCTGTTTTCAATGGTTCCCAGTGACAGGACAAGGGGAAATGGGCACAAGTTAGCACATAGGAAGTTTCATTCAAATACACGGAAAAACTTCTTTCCGATGAGGGTGACAGAGCACTGGAACAGGCTGCCCAGGGCGGTTGAGGAGTCCCCTTCTCTGGAGATTTTCAGGACCCGTCTGTATGCAGTCCTGAGTAATGTGCTGTAGGCAATCCTGCTTTAGCAGGGGAGTTGGACTAGATGATCTCTAGAGGTCCCTTCCAACTCTGAAGGTTCCGTGATTCCGTGAAAGCGCAAAACTCTTTTCTCAGTTCTGCACACAGCAACGTATACAGGTAAAGCAGCACATGTGCAAAGATCTGAAAATCTCAAGCTGCAGGGTACCTCAAATGTTAATCTATTACATAAAGTGGAATCAAGCAGCGTACTGCAGATACTTGTTCTTATCACAGATGCTCCAGTGTATCTTACAGTTGCTAACAAATAACTTACATTGTGTTGTAAAAGAAATCACTAGAAAACATGCTGACCTTTTTCAACAAACAATAAAATCGCTTTCTGGAGGGAATATCCACACAGTTCAACTTACCCAGGTGTTTAGCTGCTGTACTGGAACCATGCCAACGTGTCCGGCTTCTCTCAGTATCAGGTACATTGCAAACACTGCTACAGCAATTATTTAAGCCAGTGCTGTCAGTCTGGTTCCTCAATAGGTTTCAACAGAGATGGAAAAAAAAACTTAAGGAATTTTAAATTCTGCTTGTCAAAGAGCATGTATGACCTTGTTTTTCTTAGTTGTGTATGAGAAACCACTGACAAAAAAGACATGGAATACCAGGGACCACAGATCACTAATTTAAAGGAATCACTTATTTAAATGAACAAGAAATATTGACCACAGTATTGTCCACCATCTAAAATTATTCAAGATTTTAATTAGGAATAAGCTTTATCAGAAATGAATCAGAGACTATAAAACCAGCCGTGCATAGATCATTTTTTTTTTCATTTAATTTGTTAAAGAATTACGTATTGAATTTTTTTTACCAACTTTGGGAATCTCAAAGCAGTAATAAAGTTCATTTGCAAAGAATTCCATTTATCATTTTTTCCTATATAAACTCTACAAAGCATTTCCATAATGCGTACTTCTCCCTATTTAATGAATGTCTATTTAAATCAAAAGGAATTGCTACTTTGGGATTTGGGGAGAAATGTTGAAAAAAAGTTTATTTTTAACAAATAGATATTACTGCACTATGCACAGAATGAATTCAAAGTTTTTTATTCTGATTTTTATTAAGGCAATACATTAAGATTGCTTACTAAATGTGCATTCTGAAGCTGAGTTTAGTTAGTGCCACTGTACTCTGAATCAGACATGTGAATTTAATCTCAGCTGTGGTATACGCGGGTGCATGTTCTTCAGAAAGCTATTTAAAATGTCTCAGTTTTTACATCTTCAGAAATCAGTGCTGATTTAGTAAATTACTGATAATCATAATGTATTCAGTTAATGGAATAGGCAGTAGAATTACAAAATAACTTCGGAATCACAAACTCATTTGTGTTAGCAGTGACCTCCTGAGGTCACCTAGTCCAACCTACCTGCTCAAGCAAGGTCAGCTAGAACATTGTGCCAGATCATGTTCGCACAGGTTTTGAATATCTTTATAGATGGAAACTCCACAACCACTCTGGGCAACCTGTGCCAGTGTTTTACCAATCTCTCAGTAAAAGGGTTTTTTTTAGATTCAGATTGAACTTCTTACTTTTTAATTTGTTCTCATTGTCTCTCCTGTCACAGTGCACTACTGCGAAGAGTCTGCCTACCACATCTTTAGTTGGCCCATCAGATGATTATACACATGAGTAGTAAGCAGGCTGAAGAGTCCCACCTCCCTCAGCCTGTCCACTCGAGTACTTTATCCAGTCTTGTGGCCCTTCACTGGATGCGCTCCAGTAAATCCATATCTTTCTTGCACTGGGGAGTCCGGAAGTGGCACAGCACTCCAGATGTGTCTCACCAGGGATGAGGATAGGGGAAGGATAACCCTCCTCAACCTGCCTGGCAACTACCCAGGAGGCTGTCAGCCTTCTTTGCTGTAAGGGAACATTGCCGGCTCAAGGTCACCTTGTTGTCCACCAGGACCCCAAGTTTCTTCTCTACAAAGCTGCTTTCCAGGCAGACATCCCACAGTGTGTATTGCTGCATGGGTTTATTCCTACCCGGGTGCAGGATTTTAATTTTTCCCTTTGTTGAATTGCATGAGGTTCCTGTCGGTTCATTTCTCCAGCCTGTCTAGGTCCCTCTGAATGATAGCACAACCCTATGGTGTACCAGTGTTATGGTTTGAGGAAACCACAACAATTTATTGCCATTTAGACAATTATTCTCTCACTCAATGAACCCTCCCCACCCGGGAAGGGAATTTGTGAAAAAACAGGGAAACCAAGGGTTGAAATACAAACAGATTTAATAGAATAAGACTAGATAATTAACATTAATAATACTAAAGAAGCAATATTGATCCCAATACCAATATTAAATATACAAGGATTATACTCATCCAGTTCTACCAGTAGGAAGCTGTGCACTCCCAGAAATGGACAGCAAATGTTGGACACTAGGAGCGCTATGACTTTGGGAGGAAGGGAGGGCCTCAGGGGTCCGGCACCGGGGCAAGAAGTTGTCAGAATGGCAGCTATCAAGAAAAATAGAGAACTTCTCAGCAAACTTTCTAATTTATATTGAATGTGACGTTCACGGTAAGAAATAATCCTGTTGGCCAGCTCACGTCAATTGCCCAGGTCTCGCCCCTCCTAATCCCTGCACCTGGCTAGCTGGAAAACACTGAGACCTTGAGACTTGCATACCACAGCTGGCTATAAAGTAAATATTTTCACAAATTCAGACACTAGAGTCTTCTAAAAGTGCAGTTTTCCCAAGCATTAGAAGAGACTTTAGTCCTGTGTCGCTCAAACCAGAACAATCAGTCACCATACATACAGCCGATCTCAAAATTTAGATCTCTAGGATTTAAGGGAGACATCTCTGAGACATTGCTGTTTGAAAATCTATGTTCCAGTGGCTAAAATTGTATTGTTTTCATTTTATTCCATGTACATGTCTGTATGCAAAAGCACTGAGCTCTCTCTAACATAAACCAACAATACTGAGCCTAGCATAAAGCAGAGCTTCAGCTGTGTTCCAAGACATTGGTGGGGGATAAGAACACCCCTGCCAGGGAAAGTGCTGTATTACAGTCTGGGGATTATGGTAATCACCCAGGATATGGGGAAATATGGTCTTTTGCCCTTTTCAACCTGAAGTGATTTACACCAGAATTTCTCCTTCTTCGGACAGTCTCATGTTTTCAAATAAAACGCTGACTAAAAAAAACCCAAAAAAACACAAATACAGAAAAAAACTTGGGAGCATAGCTCAGGTCTGTCCTTTTTTATTTTTTTAACAGATTTCAGCCTCTTTCTAGACATTTCTTCTGTCTCCATGATAAATGAACTCTCAATAGTTACTTGATAATCTGTTATTTAGGGAACACTCCAGAAAAATGGTTTGGTTCCTTTCAAACTGAGACAGGCCTAAAACTAAGTCTTCATTAAATGACAGTTGAGTACTGCAGAAGTGATACCTTCTGGAAATCACACTTAAGTCCTGATCAATGCACGCACTTGCAGAGAATTACTTCAGTATTATGTTCCAAGGGGATGAGCATATTCATCTTGAAAGCACCATAAACTTTCAAAGAAGCCAGCCTGTAAGTTCCAAAATTTGAATCAACAGTATTGATATAGATAACCCTTCACTTGGCCTTTCCTATTGATTAATGCTAGGTCAGCCCTTTCGCAGTATATTCATCTTTTTGGATTGCACTTTGGAAGCAACTGATGCTTCTCACTGATTATGTGGGGAGCACAGAGGTCTAGCTCTGACTCTCTTGGGGCATTACTCAGATGAGAATGTTGAATTAGTCTCTGTGGATCTCACCTGAAGTTTGCATTTATCAGAGGCAGCTCTTTTCTTTCCTGCCTTTGGAAATACTCCATTGTTAATATTTAACAGTACTTTTAAGTGTGAGGAGAAAAAAAAAAAAAAATCATTATACATACCAAAAAACAAGCAAATGAGAAATGACCAGAATACTAAAATATTTGTGTTTTTTTTTTTCTGATTGAGAGCATAGTCATGAAATACTTACCTCATAGTTTTGATCTCTCTCAGGCTAGTATCATATCACTATTATTTTTGTAATCAGAACTTCCACAGTGTCAAATTTTGTATCCGTTTTTTACTATGGTGGATTTATTTTAATTTCACTTTTAGGTTAAAGCAGCGAAAATGAAAAGGCATATCAAACAATACTGAGGGAAACAACAGAATGTTTATTAGATAAATGTAAAATCTATAAATCTGTGACACGTACACATGTAAGTAGCCAGATATTCTCTTCAAAAACATGCACGCTCAGGACTGAGTATTATTCCTGCAGCAGTAACACTGCAAATATATTCAAATGTAAACTCAATCTGAAGTGTTGCAGAATTGTTTTGGATCTCTGCTCAATCACTGTGATAAGGTTGTATTTATACATGCTTCCAATCATGTTCATACTCCTTTAAGAGGTACATGAAAAGTGTCTGAAGGTATGTCCTTGCCTTGGAGTGGTACCAAGAACTGAGAACACTCTGGAGACTGCAGAATGTGGTTAGGCAAAGGAGGGTCCTAGCATAGTGCTGAAGCAGATTTCTGAAATAAGGGAAGATCTTCTTACCAACCTATGGGCATTAACAGAGTTTGCTGCTACTCAGAAAGGCTACTAAGCTGAGCTGACCTGGAGATGGCATACCTACCTGGAAGGGCAGAGGTAGACAGGAGACATCGTGTGCAAACCTTTTGTTCTATCTTCCCTAGTTCCAAAAGATGGCAATCACTTACAGCAGGTAAATGAGCAATTTGTAAGTGTAAGCTTTAACCAGAAATCATATTTAAGTAGATGTTCTTTGATACCACCCATTTGTGAAGATTTTTTCCTGCAGACCCTCATATATGGAATGACCTGCCAGAAATAGGTTTGCTTACATCAAGAATTCTCACATCTTGACCTGTGCTCTCTCCACTGCAATGCTCACATAAAAACTGTCAGCTTCTTATAATAAATCAAGCTGAGCTGCGTTTATGATGTTATTTATTTATAAATATGGAAAAAACACAAATTATTCAAAACAATTATATTTTACACATAGCTAATCAGCATAACTAAATGCTAGTACTGTAGTCACTGTCATCTGCCCTCTTTCTGTCTGCTATGTTCAAGGGGCATGTTTCAAATTAGATGGCAGCTTTTCTTCATGCACACTTCATGTGCAAAAGACTACACTCTGGAAAAGGGATTTTATAATACAATTATTAAATACATTTATTTGAAGTCACAGATTAGCTAACAAGTAAAGAGCTAAATGCCATTAATCTCCTACTGCATCAAGAATTCACAGAGCTTCTAGTTCTATAGAACTTACCTCTATTGCCCCAGGACTGGGAAGGCAAAAAGACAACTGATGTTGGATAAATCAGAAGATAAGGAACGCAACTTCCTAATGATATTGCCATTAATAACAGCTTAAAGAGTTCCAAATTCCAGCTGAGATATACAAAGAACAAGTGGAATAGTTCATTACAATGGAAACATTTTGCAGCTTTCACTGCATCATAATGTTCACCCCCAACTACATGGCTGCAGTAGAAGTCTTCATCTTCAAAGTGTCAATAGGTGCTGTATAAATACAAGCTATTGTTAAAAAATGCAGAAACAACTCTTGCAGAGTGCAAGAGTACAGAGATTTATGAATATATTTTTTGTATAATGCTCATTCAGTGATGATGCTAGAAGAATACACTACATGCATACCTGGATATTGTCTGCTCTGCCCATTATCAAAGATTTTGCTTTGGCTTTTAATTTTGAAATCGTTGTAAATATTGTTTGGAATTTATATATTTATGCTGTGTCTGTGGAAAAAATATTCACATAGTAAAGATCATTTTCATAACAAGCATTGGTTACTAACTTTGGTAAAAATCTCAAAAGTATGTATATAAGGTCTCAACTCATGGGAGCTTCCCTTCCTGTTCCTTTTACCCTTCAGAGAAAGATGCCACTCAAGATAATTTCCTGATGTCTTTGTGCTTCCTCTCCTCAAAGATGCCAACCAGTCTTTGCTGTGTCAGAATCCTATTAACCTTTATTTATCTCCAAGTAATCCTTTCCATCAGAGGAAAGTATTGTTTACGCCCACAGCAAACAACGCATATGTAATTTATGCCAGTCTCTGCACTACATTTCCAGTAATCTAGTTGACCAATAAACTCTCTTTCCTGCTTGGATTTTTATGACTGTATCAATATATTCATATCCTAGCATCTGTATAAGGAAGTTGTGCAGACAGAGTTGTGTCTTAAATTCTGATTCTGTCTGCAGCTTGGTGTCTGCCTCAGGAGCTCTTGATAGCTGTTGCCTGAGTGTGAGATCCATATGCCAGGCCGTTCCGTGAAAGTGATTGTTCATGTACTTTTTTTCAGACACCATCATTATAAGTAGGTTTCAATTCATGTGCACCAAGTTTAATACATGTAGGATACATTAGATTTGTTGTTGATACGAAAATCAATTGCTGCTTGGACCCACTTCTCATGTGTTGATCTGTATGCATGGAATAGCCACTAACTCATCACTTCCAGAAATCAATAGTTATCTTAAAAAAATAAAAAAAGGGTGTCATATTGCCAGCAAAAGGAGAAAGGTTCACAAATCTGTCTCGGAAAACTGCACAGGGCCAGCTACCTTCTTCTTTACCCACTTCTTCAATCTAGTAGGTCCAAACTGAGAATATGTACTTAGGCAGTAACACAGTTGGATCCAACATTTCCTGTGCCTAAGAGAAATCTAACTAATTTCTTTTTGATAGAAATGTTTGAAACAGGTGTTTTCCTAAATGACCAACAGAAAACCTAATCAATAATAGAAAAAAAAAACTACATGTGAGAAAACAGCCTGTGACATTTACAGTTTACTACATGTGCTGATATAATTAGATGATATAAGGTAGGCGTATTTGCTAAATAAAAATGAAATGACAGAAAAATATGTTTTTGTTCCTTTTTTTGGTCATTATTGAAAGAAATAAATATCTTATACGCCACATAGAGGTAGCTATCCCTGACATGACCATATCCCATATCCAGAGAAATCCTTGAATCTTTGGTATTTAACGATATCAGCCAAATGCAGGGTATCTAGACATGCTGCAGAAAAGCTGAATGCCAGAGGGAGTCTTGTTGGGAACAATTAGATATTGATTCATTAAGGTGGACATTAAGTAAAGTGACAGTAAGAATCATGTTTTATGTCAAAAACCTTGGCTAGACTTCTGCATGTCACAGAGAAAAGAAATATCTTGAAATATGGACATAGTAAAGCTATACATAGTTTGTAATGTTCATGATAGTTGGAAGCCAGATAACTTCCTCTATGTTATCAATTTCCCAGTATATGTATTTATTTATATTGCATATGCCTTTGTGTATTGCTAAGGTCTAAGTGCAGGTAACATGATCTACTTTCCACCAAATAAAGTTACAGAAATGTAGCAACTAAGCAGATTTTAATCTTACGGCCAAGTTATTTGATATCTAACAAACTGGTGCCTAATTAATTTAGGAGCACAAATCCCATTGGTTTAACCCAAACTTTATGGGATTTCAAAAATCAACCACTGGCAGGAAGCAGGTATATTACTCAGGTTTGACTGTCAACAGGAAAAAATGGGTGAGAGAAAAAAGATGGCCTTCTGGGGGAAACAAAAGTAGAAAATTTCAACAAACAAGTAAGCTAAATGATTAGCAAGGCTGTAGATAATCAACTGTTTCAGAAGTTTATCTAACATAAAATGAACCTTCTAAAGAGTCATTCTAATAATTCTTGCAATAATATCAACTGAAATTTTGATAAAGGAAAAAAATGAACATTTGAATAGAGTTTGATCCTCAAAGTTGGCATGTATCAACTGCTGAAAAAAAATCCCCCAAAACTTTCTTGAGATATCTCAAAAACATGCAAGAATCACATCACTCTAGATATTCATTAGGAAAATCTTTTTCGTACTTTTGCTTTGGCTAGGTAAGCTACTGTACTAGACCACCAAATAACATTATTTAGATTGATTATTATTATAATAAGTTATATTCTAATACGGGTCAGATAAAAATACCTTCCTCTCCTATCTCTCCAGCCTAAAGGCTGGAATGTTTTTGCATGGTGAATCTAATATTCCAAATGTATGCGTCTTCTGATACAAATGCTATTCTGTGTGCAACATTGCTATTTTCTAATCATTTATCTGCCATCACAGTACAGTCTTGGAAATACATGCAAATAGATAGATGAAAGTAATTCATTTCAAATGCGAAAGTTGTCTTTCTCTTTAAAGAAATGTTACTGAAGTCAATACATCTTTTCTTCCTGTACTTCTTCATAGGTAGCACTGGCCGTTCAGCTCATTATGAAATATGACTTGGATTCAGGTAAAGGGCAGATTGTGATGCATCATGGGTAACAGACCATAGCATAAGAGCCCAGTGAACACACGTCAACAATTTATCTGTGGAGCACTTGCATTTCCAAATCAAAACACATAACACAGTTCTGGAAGTGGAAAGTAGAAGTAAGACAGAAAAAATATTTGTCAAATCAGACTTCCTGATGTGGATTCTTATACAAAAAGCTTATTTTTAAAAATCTTCCTAGTAATATATGAGAAGGTTTGGTGATCTAAGCTTGAGATGCAGCACTCATGTATGTCTCAACCAGTTCTATAAAATTGATGTGGAAACTCTCCATTCACCCTCAGTCTGAGAATAGTGGAGTTTGGCATACCAGCAGTATAATGTTAATGCTTGCCATTTACTAGTAAAAAAATAAAAGCGTAAAATTGCAGAATAAATATTTGGACAAACTATTTGAATTGTTTCAATCCTACTTATGGGAGTTTATAAAGGCGTCTGTTTCTCTAAAATTAAAATCATATGGTAAACGTCTTTTTTCACTGTTCATTTGAAATGTTTGGAAGCAGTATTATCTCTAGTAACAACAGTATACATCAGAAAAATCTAAAGAAGTTCTCTAATCTCCATTTCTAGTTTTTTGTCCAAGTCACCATTATAAGCATAGGGGAATTCAATCTTCCTCTCTTAATAGGCTTCAAAGTAGAAAGAAAAACTACAGCCAAAGAGTATCTAGAAAACAGTTTCTTTTCCCAGCTGATGCTGATAAAAGAAGTACCTTTGAAAGGGCATCTAAAACTATTCCTTTTTGAGCAACGGCTTTTACTAGAATTAATGATAAAGTCTCCAGTAGAACATTACTGTACTGGAAAAGGTCAAGTCATGTCAGTTGGAATGCTCTGTACACCAAGATAACTTACGTAATGAAATATACATAGATACATGTATGTGTGTGTGTGTGTGTATGTGCGTGTATATATATATATACACACACAATCATATTTGTAATCAAACATCTTTATTGTCTATTTCAACTTTACTACAATGAAATTTAACACATTTTCATCACAGGAAAATTTTTCTTGTTAAATGGATTAATTTTGCATTATATGTTGCAAAATAGAATTCAGAAATACAAGTCACTAACTTAAAATATTAAAAGACTGCTTATGTGCTTTATTTGAGTGATTTTTTTCAAATAGTTAAATATAAATTTTCAGAACACATACTTGAATTTCATGTAGAAGGAAATCAGATTTATGAAATTGTATAATTTCCCATTAAATGGATGGTCCCATTTGTAATTTTTGTAAACATGGGTGTAAATGACTCTCCATTCACCTCATCCAGCTGACTGGAAAAGGGGAAACATAACCCCCATTTTTAAAAAGGGATAAAAGGAAGACTCAGGGAACTACAGGCCAGTCAGTCTCACCTCTGTGACAGGCAAGACTGTGGAGCAGGTCCTCCTGGATCCACTAAGGCACGTGGAAAAGATGGGCATGATTGGTGACAGCCAAAATGGCTTCACTAAGGGCAAATCATGCCTGACAAATTTGGTGGCATTTTACGATGGCATTACAGCGTTGATGGATAAGGGAAGAGCAACTGACATCACCTGCCTGGACTACTGCAAAGCATTTGACATTGTCCCGCATGACATCCTTGTCTCTAAATTGGAGAGACACAGATTTGATAGATGGACTTATTGGAGAGGGTCCAGAGAAGAGCCACAAATATGATCAGAGGGCTGGAGCACCTCTCCTATGAAGACATGCTGAGACAGCTGGGGTTGTTCAGTCTGAAGAAGTGAAGGCTCAGGGGAGACCTTATAGCAGCATTCCGGTACCTAAAGTGGGCCTACAAGAAAGCTGGAGAGGGACATTTTACAAGGGCATATAGTGATAGGATGAGGGGTAATGGCTTCAAACTGCAAGACAGTAGATTTAGGTTAGATATCAGGAAGGAATTTTTCACTATGAAAGTGGTGAGACACTGGAACATGTTGCCCTGGGAAGCTGTGGATGACCCAGCACTGGAGGTGTTCAAGGCCAGGTTGGATGGGGCTTTGAGTAACCTGGTCTAGTGGAAGGTGTTCCTGCCCATGGCAGGGGGGGTGGAACTAGATGATCTTAAAGTTCCGTTCCAACCTAAAGCATTCTATGATTCTATGATATTCATTTTTACTTATTACACTAAATATTTGTGTAGATTTCTACATGGAAACTTGTATTGTTTTGGGTTTTTTTTTCACAAAACATTTCACCTCAGATCAGTAATGCAGCTAACCTGTTTGTGTAATATTACATTCCATTGTTAATGAGAGACCGTTAGATTATCATACATGTGTGTAAGTATCATATAAGACTAATTTACTAAGATTAGATTTCCTAACTTTATGGCCAAAATAATGTAGAAAGAAGGGACAAAAATAAATCAGAGTATACTTAAGAGAGGGGTTATTTTATTTTATTTATGGCAGATATTTCTTCTTTTTAGCAGACATCGGGATAAAACCAACAGTATGAAATTCATTGTAAGTTCCATAGTCATTTGATCTTGAACGATAATGGTCATAAGCCCATAGTTTGCAAGCTTTTGGAAAGGCTACAAAATTTGGTGCAGTTGTGACCTGGAGCACCGATGGCATAATGGCCTTGAAGAAATTGGAAATGAAATACAAAAGCCTTCTCTTGAATAATTACTATCTGGCCTGGATACTCGCAGAGTGTACCGAAACTAAGAAAAATGCATTTGCAGTGTTTCCAAAAATCAAAGCTTATGATTCTTGCAAAAGATGTAATTATCTTCCTGTGTTTTTTTCGACTGTTTTTCCTCAATTGGTTTTGATATTTTGTTCTCAATGTTGTACAGCTTTTTCAGTTTAAAAGTCAAGAATGTGTGATCTTTTAGTACATTTTGAGCTGAGTACGAGTGAAGATATTCACCAAAATTAGACAAAAATGGTATTTAATGTAATTAGAATGCCTGTGATTAAGCAATTGGAGAATTTAACAAAATAGTTATATTTTTTTCTTTGTGTACACATTAAGTTTGAGTTCTGTGTCTTTCTAAATGACACTGTGGTTTACCTGAGTCTCTTTCATAAGATTTGGATAGGAAAACAAAGAACAGTTAAATCCAAAATAACGATCGCAGAAATCTTTGGACAAAGCTAATTGTCTCAAACTTGATTGCCAAGAAAGACACTGAAATAATTGGATTTAGTATAGGATCTCCAGTCAAACAGCCTACCAAAAACCACAATGGAAATCAGTTGCCAATTTGGGACTAGAATGCATGGTCTTCAGGAGTAGTTTTGGGTTTGAGTTTGCCGTGTATTGAGCCATTTGTGCTTGCTACTGACAATCAGTGAGGTGACTGAGTGTGAGTTAGCCCTTCATCTCTGACCTTCCCTACTGAAAATGCCAGACTGTAGGCAGAGTAGCCAGAGAGATACTAAGGGATTTGGGCCTTGAGTATGAATGCAAGCCCTAAGTTCACTTAACACTATAATCATAGTCAGAATCCTCTGAATGATGATCTTCCTGTTCACCTCTGTTTTTTAGACTTCATCAGCCCATTTTTGATCAGATATTCCTACAGAGCTTTTGGGTTTCTTCTATGTAAGAGAAGTAAGCAGTAATATACTGAAGTTGTAGTGAAACAATTTGAATTAGAGTCCTGGTATTGGAGAGAGAATTTTTCTCATCGTGATCTGAAATTATTTCATTATAAAAATCATCAGGTTAGTGTAGTGTAACACCTAGAAACAGTAAATGTATATAAGGACGTAATTAATATTAATTTGTTTCGAATCCAAATATAAGTTTACTTAATTATTGTAATCAGTGACATATAACATATAACATACATAACAACACATACATAAGTATTTTCAATACTGTGATGGCACAACAATACACAATATACAAGTATTTAATATACATATGCAAGTAATGCAACCACCAAAATGGTTAATAAAGATGTGTCTTTGCATAAAGAAGGCAGCCAAATAACAAAATTGCAAAAAAAAAGGAGGTATGTAGAAGGTATGTACTGTCAATTGGTGTCTTATCTAATGCACAACAGGAATGAGATTTCCAGGACAAAAAAAAATCAACTCAAACCCAAGAAAATGCAGTATCAAGAGGATATTTAGGAAAGGGAAAAATGGTGTGAAAACCCCAATCATTAAGAAGACAGACAGAATACAATGCTGCTTCAGTTCTGATTTCTCTCATCAAAGAGCTGCCACACATGACCACCTTGACTTCAGTGACCAAGAGCCACTAACAACCACAGTCATCAGTGCTCAATGAATGGCATCAGCTGTGGAGAGTTGCATAATAACAGCTAAAATATCATATGAGTGCTACTATGAGTTTTGCTACTGCAAAACTGAAGAGTTTTATACAGGTAGTGATGATCAATAACATGTAAGAACTAAACATTAGCAACAAGTGTGCTGCTAAGCAATTTATTTGGTAAAGTTTAATTAGAAACTGGCCTGATTTGTCAGTCTTCTAAACATTCCCATCACAGTGATCCTTAATTCCTTAACTGGCATATAAATATATATATGTCTGTCTGTAGGTATACATACAATTGCTTGCGATACTGAGGAGGTAAATTTCTGTACAGAAGAGTTTGGTGAGAAATGGATTTTTTAGTGTGTATTCCCATTCACTACAAGTGACTATCTGCTAAACATTCATCTCTTGCTTCCTCACATTCTGCACTATATGTGTTGGTTGCAAATCCTGTACAACTGGGTATAAATGACTGTTGACTCTTGATCCTGCCACAGTCTCTATTCCACTGGGAGAAAATACGTCAGTTCTGAATTCTTTTCTGTCTCTTCAACTGAGTTAGTTTTATGTGTTGACAGTTCTGGTCCTTTCTTATTTATACCTGTGTGATGTAAAACTGCAAAAAATTCCTGAATCTAGGTGATTGTGCATCATTTGGTAGATTGATACAATTATCAGATTTATATAGCATCATTCACTTGAAATTACTCTATGGTGAAGTTGAAAACTAAATAGCTATATGCAAAGGGTGTTTTACAGATTCTTCAGACTAACACAGTCTATTTTATAGAAATTCAGAAAGTTTTTATATAGTAGATTAAAATGTCCTGTTATCACTTTATCCTATGACTTCCTATTTTCTGTTCTTCTGACAAAGTTTGGTTTCTTTCCTGATTAAAATGGTATTTCTAGTAGAAACCTTCTCATCCAAGGCCAAAATCTGCAGTATCATATGGCTTCTGCAACCTCATTAAATATGCCTTCAGTAAAACTAAATTGAGCCCAGTTCAAATCTATTCTCTGCTTTTTGATTCAATTCTCAATTTATCCTACTTGGGGG
>VYZM01017102.1:101334-134245 GCA_013398915.1 Dromas ardeola | reverse complement strand
CGGGGGGGGGTGGGGGGGGGGGGAGGTGGGGAGAAAAGAGGAAAAAAACAAATTATTTAAGTATTTCATAGAAGGACAATGTCAAAAGCTGACCAAATAATTATGAAGCCTGATTAACTGAGAAAGCATTGCCATTGTAAACTAGCGAGGAAAATGACCTTTAGGTAGAGTTAAACATGACAAGGTCTTCTGGATTCTGGAAGGAGATCTAAACACTCTTATTTTGCATTTTTCTGCTCCAAACCTTCAGATATTTGCCTCCTAAATGGAATTCACTACCTAGATTATACACAACAGCTCCACACATAAGGCCTAAAAGCACATAAATGAGTTAGAAAAATTGAATTCCCAGAAAGTCACATACTGAATGGAAGATGCCTGAAGGAGCCATAAAAATTGCTGAGGACAGAGCCATATCTTTAAATTTTGCTCCTCTTCAGAGTGTAAGCTAGAGAAATATCCCTTTCTCGTTTTAGTTTATGCCTTTCTGGAAGCAGGTGCAGAAGACCTTATTTTACATAGACAGATGGCAAAATTGGCACTATTTTCTTTGCTGTGTCCTTATATCCAGTATCTAAACACTCACCCAAGACCTGAATTCAGGTGCCAATAACTCCCTGATGAAATGAAAGTCACATCCACTATCTCACAGAAGCCTGACCTAACTACAGTGGTGCAGGTTACCCTAGACTACTGCATGGGAAGATGATCCATCTTCTGTTACATAATTAAACAGCTAAGGGACAGAGAAAGAGTGCTAAGAACTTAATATACCAAAATCCTTTATTGTAGGAATATTCTGGTATCTTTCAACTGAAAACTAGCTTTTAAAATCAGGTTGTTGGAAGTTTTAGAATACCTTACCTGTTGTTCATTTTCAATAGCGGCACAAGAGACAAGGAAGTATTATTCTTAAATCAAGGCCTAAACAAGCAGTCAGGGATAGAGGAACATTCAGTGAAATGTAAGTGTGCATCGACTTCTCTGTAGTTCACTCACTGAATATTAAAAGAACCCACAACAGTATTTCCCAGTGCAACAGATCAAAGGCTAGTCCGTGCATTCTTATTTTCCTTCCATAGTTAGCTGACATTAGACTGAAGAGCTAGTTTGTTAGATTAGTAGTCCAAGTAGAGTTTCTAGGCCCTGGGTATTGAATGATTTTGTAAACTGTAGTACATATATAAATCCATAGATATGTTAGGTAAACTTGAGGACGTGTTGTGAAGATTGGTATGTTAGATAATTTACAATTCATGAGAAAGACTTCTGATGAAGACTGAAAGTTATTGACTTCAAGGTTTGTTTGATTTGCCAGGCCTGACTAGTGCAAAGAAAGTAAAATATTCCCTGTCAAGTAACTGACTATTTGTGTGTGGGAGGAAAGCAGGTAATGGATTTATAATTTTTTTCCTGCCCTATCTAGCTTATTTATGGCAGATGAAAACTTTTTTCTTTAAAAACTTCTTTCTTTCTTTTTATGGCAGACAACAAGTTGACCATGAGGCAGCAATGTGCCCTTGTGGCCAAGAAGGCCAATGGTATCCTGGTGTGCATCAACAAGAGTGTGGCCAGCAGGTCGAGGGAAGTCATCCTCCCCCTCTACTCTGCCCTGGTGAGGCCACATCTAGAGCACTGTGTCCAGTTCTGGACTCCCCAGTTGAAGACAAGGAACTTCTGGAGAGACTCCAGCAGAGGGCTACAAAGATGATTAGGGGATTGGAGTATCTCTCTTATGAGGAAAGGCTGAGACACATGGGTCTGTTTAGCCTGGAGAAGAGAAGACTAAGAGGGGATCTCATCAATGCTCATAAGTATCTAAAGGGTGAGTGTCTAGAGGATGCAGCCAGACTCTTTTCAGTGATGCCCAGAGACAGGACAAGGGGCAATGGGCACAAATTGGAACACAGGAAATTCCATCTAATCATGAGGAAAAACTTGTTTACTTGGAGGGTGACAAAGCACTGGGACAGGTTGCTCAGAGAAGTTGTGGAGTCTCCTTCTCTGGAGATATTCAAAACGTGCCTGGACACGTTCCTGTGCAACCTGCTCTAGGTGAACCTGCTTTAGCAGGGGAGTTTGACTAGATGATCTCCAGAGGTCCCTTCCAACCCCTACCATTCTGTGATTCTGTGACCTTTAGAGGAGTAAAAAGGACATTTTTCCAGTAGGTTAAGTAGAAAGTTTCCAGTGCTATGTATGTACCATGTTCCTTGTTCTATTCTATAAGCTGTATTGCATGGGTAGAAGAATTCCAAAGAATTTTTTCTTGCTATTACAAATGAAATCCAGAGTAACTCTTCAAAAGCTGATGATGCTTAAAACGCCTGTTATCTGTGACTGATACAAGTACAGCAAGCCACAGTTTTATGAATATAAGCTGTGAATGAAACTTGGTATCAATCTCATAGGAAGAAAGAAGAGTAGAATTTTTTTTTCACAAAACTGTATAGTCTCAGAAAGAAAATGATTGGCTAATGCTCACCATATTTTTGAAAAAGCTATTAATTTTAAATAAAAAGTCACAAGGAGAAATCCAGAATTAAAATACCATACAGTAACTAATGCATAGAAGAAAAGTGATTCTTAACTAATTTTTTAGACTTGATTGCAAAGTGGAATAAATTCAGACCATGGTACAACAAATGTGTAGAAAATAGATCTCACAGTTATGATAACTAGCTTTCTGCAGTGTAAAATTCTATAAATTACTTATGTTCATCAACTGGGCACAATACAGACTTAAATGAACAATTTTTTCTATTTTATATTGCTGGTATGATTTTTTTTACCATACAGGTAAAAGTGTGGAAAGGTACAAAACTGATACAATGAAGATATCTAAGTTGCTCCTAACGTATCTTTTCCCTTATTCCCCAAAAAACCTATCCCTAAAACCAGTGTGATATGAGCTGTCCCATTTGATCTCAAAAAACTGATTGGATTTTGTGATTTTACCATGTTTAAAAGTCATTACAAGTAAAAAAAGTGTGGGGGGGTTGTGTGTCTGAAATTCAGACAGCAGTAAGAAATGTAGGATTTTATATTTTAAATTGAAAAAAAATTATTTTTTAACTTTTTTATTGTGATTATTGTGCTTCTACACACATTACCACTGTGAGCTGACTGAGCAATTGCACCGTGTGATCAGTTCTTCTTTACGCAGATCTGCACTGGTTAATAATTATGCTTTACAATTAATGAATCAATAAAAGAAAATTTAAAAAAGGCAACTACCCGAAAACCAGAAGGACTCTTCTACTTCGTTATTTTTATGTTAATTCTTTGACTGCAACTTTCCTAAAAAATGAGCTTTCTGAATCATTCAGTCACACATGTAAAGTAACACCAATGAGTACAGTAACATCAAGTGGCCATTTGATCTGTCAGAAGCATGGTAGGCTGGTTTGTAATCGTGAGAGCTTAGAAAGCTCACCTGGCAAATGAGTTCTCCTTTAAATTGTTCGAACAACATAAGCTGTCCAAAATCACATGCCAATGGAGAGATTAACAATGTTTCTGTCTGTTGTTTTCAAATATTCATTCAATATATTAAAAGCTTTTCATTTTTATTCACTGTCGGAGTGTTGTTTGTTTAACTCTAGACAATACAAACAATCATTTGCCATACTAATTGGAATAAAATAAGATATTTGATGTGAGTCACCTTCTACTGTAGAATTGTGAAGGCTCTTGTTATTACTTGGGTGCCAAAATGTTGATGGAAAATGCCTGATGCACTTCTATTAATCTATTACTCAGCTTGAAGTATACAGACTGACTGATTATCAATCTTTTAGTGGATGTAACGTTTTGAGATGGCAGAATTCAATAGAATTTGAAAATAAATTAAAACAGTCACATTCCAAGAAGGAATTTTGGGGGCAAAACAATGGTAGAAGTGGACTGCATAAAAGTGAGTGTCTTGAGAAACAAGACACTTTTTCATGCAAGTACACCTGAGTCATATGTTATAAATCACTACATACTTGAATCTTTCACTGTAGCTGGAATCCAGCTTGTGCATTGAAGGTAATTTTGAAACATAGTTCATGTTCCTACCATACTCTACAGAATAATGAAATCTCTTTTCAAGGTAGTATATTGCCCATCATGTCTATCTAGCATCACAGTCAGTAGTAGAGGACTAACTATGGCTCACACAGACAATGCTTCACTCACCTATTTCCTTGAGCATTGAAGGTCATAATGTGATCAGAGATAACAAAAGTGATGTTGTGTAAGTGTCTAGGATTCTGTGAAAAATAGTTGCAAAGGGAACAGTGTAGTCCCCTTCTTTTTATTCTTTTAAACATACACGATTTAAAAAAGTTCATTGGTTAATTGTATACAATTGAGAATTCAGTTCATCCAAAGTTAGTAGGAAGAGACTAATCTGATGTACAAATATTTTCATGTTTTCTTCTTCCATCTCTTCCAAATAAGGACTTTGACATTGAGTTTAGTCACAATTTTCTGAATGAGTCTTATTGCTACCTATGTTTGTTATGTTGCCCCCTAAGTTGTTTCTCAGTTTCAGCAGCTATATAAACTGCATTCATCAGTTTATATAACAAAATGTTCACTAAACCATACCCTGTCCTGTGCAGATTCATGAACATGCCAGTTTATGGATAAGCATTGGTTTTCCTAAGGATATACCCATCTCCTGCATGCTATACAAACCTAAGTTAATAATGTAGTGCATTATTTATTGCACATTAATTTTTACCATTCAATAATATTTCAAAAGTAATTTCTTAGGAAAAAAAAATAATCCAACAGCCCAAGAGAAGCATTGACTGCCCCAGCTCCATCCTTCCAGGTTCAATCAGTAGCGAGGCTGAAGATGTATTCCCAGAAGGCACATGCACACGGAACACACATACATACCACATATGTACATAAGCACATGGCTGGCCAAAAATATAATGAACAGAAACGCAAAGCACTCACACAAACACACACAGCACCAAGAGCCTCATCCCACTTCCCTCTCTTGCTGAGCAGGATGAAGGTCCACTAGTGAGAATACAAAGAAACACAGGTACAATTTGAACCCCTTCAGCAGCTGGGCTCAGACACTCAGTTTGCCCAGTAGCTGCCCCTGAATCCCAGTCTTCCTTGTTGCTGGAACTTAGACATACAAGTCCCCAAGGCCACAGCTCCGCTCTCACGCAGAGAAACACCTGCCATTGTGCCCCTGTGCTCCTCTGACTTGTGAAGATGAGCCTATGATGGGCTGATGGCTCCTGTGATGGGCTTGGGAATAACCCATCAGGGTATTATTTGGGTTTCTGTGCTCCTCTATGAGTTTGCAGATGAGCTTTTATCACACAGACTAACATAAGCAATGTACAAGATGCAATGAAAACATTTTAAAAGACAAAAACCTGGAAATAAACNTTGTTCGAACAACATAAGCTGTCCAAAATCACATGCCAATGGAGAGATTAACAATGTTTCTGTCTGTTGTTTTCAAATATTCATTCAATATATTAAAAGCTTTTCATTTTTATTCACTGTCGGAGTGTTGTTTGTTTAACTCTAGACAATACAAACAATCATTTGCCATACTAATTGGAATAAAATAAGATATTTGATGTGAGTCACCTTCTACTGTAGAATTGTGAAGGCTCTTGTTATTACTTGGGTGCCAAAATGTTGATGGAAAATGCCTGATGCACTTCTATTAATCTATTACTCAGCTTGAAGTATACAGACTGACTGATTATCAATCTTTTAGTGGATGTAACGTTTTGAGATGGCAGAATTCAATAGAATTTGAAAATAAATTAAAACAGTCACATTCCAAGAAGGAATTTTGGGGGCAAAACAATGGTAGAAGTGGACTGCATAAAAGTGAGTGTCTTGAGAAACAAGACACTTTTTCATGCAAGTACACCTGAGTCATATGTTATAAATCACTACATACTTGAATCTTTCACTGTAGCTGGAATCCAGCTTGTGCATTGAAGGTAATTTTGAAACATAGTTCATGTTCCTACCATACTCTACAGAATAATGAAATCTCTTTTCAAGGTAGTATATTGCCCATCATGTCTATCTAGCATCACAGTCAGTAGTAGAGGACTAACTATGGCTCACACAGACAATGCTTCACTCACCTATTTCCTTGAGCATTGAAGGTCATAATGTGATCAGAGATAACAAAAGTGATGTTGTGTAAGTGTCTAGGATTCTGTGAAAAATAGTTGCAAAGGGAACAGTGTAGTCCCCTTCTTTTTATTCTTTTAAACATACACGATTTAAAAAAGTTCATTGGTTAATTGTATACAATTGAGAATTCAGTTCATCCAAAGTTAGTAGGAAGAGACTAATCTGATGTACAAATATTTTCATGTTTTCTTCTTCCATCTCTTCCAAATAAGGACTTTGACATTGAGTTTAGTCACAATTTTCTGAATGAGTCTTATTGCTACCTATGTTTGTTATGTTGCCCCCTAAGTTGTTTCTCAGTTTCAGCAGCTATATAAACTGCATTCATCAGTTTATATAACAAAATGTTCACTAAACCATACCCTGTCCTGTGCAGATTCATGAACATGCCAGTTTATGGATAAGCATTGGTTTTCCTAAGGATATACCCATCTCCTGCATGCTATACAAACCTAAGTTAATAATGTAGTGCATTATTTATTGCACATTAATTTTTACCATTCAATAATATTTCAAAAGTAATTTCTTAGGAAAAAAAAATAATCCAACAGCCCAAGAGAAGCATTGACTGCCCCAGCTCCATCCTTCCAGGTTCAATCAGTAGCGAGGCTGAAGATGTATTCCCAGAAGGCACATGCACACGGAACACACATACATACCACATATGTACATAAGCACATGGCTGGCCAAAAATATAATGAACAGAAACGCAAAGCACTCACACAAACACACACAGCACCAAGAGCCTCATCCCACTTCCCTCTCTTGCTGAGCAGGATGAAGGTCCACTAGTGAGAATACAAAGAAACACAGGTACAATTTGAACCCCTTCAGCAGCTGGGCTCAGACACTCAGTTTGCCCAGTAGCTGCCCCTGAATCCCAGTCTTCCTTGTTGCTGGAACTTAGACATACAAGTCCCCAAGGCCACAGCTCCACTCTCACGCAGAGAAACACCTGCCATTGTGCCCCTGTGCTCCTCTGACTTGTGAAGATGAGCCTATGATGGGCTGATGGCTCCTGTGATGGGCTTGGGAATAACCCATCAGGGTATTATTTGGGTTTCTGTGCTCCTCTATGAGTTTGCAGATGAGCTTTTATCACACAGACTAACATAAGCAATGTACAAGATGCAATGAAAACATTTTAAAAGACAAAAACCTGGAAATAAACCATTTAGAGTCCTCAGTTATTGCTATTGATCCTAGCCCCTTTGTTATTCAATAACTGTTTTAATGGAGTAGTCCCTAAAATGGAACAACCATTGCCACTTACAAAAAAAGGGAGATCTAGAGGAGCACTTGATATTGAGCTAGTTTGAAATACCTTATTGCCTATATAGGAGCTAGACGTTTTTTATTGGATAGTCTGCGAAATCAGGAGTCATTTCATTTGATTTTAGGCAACTGTGATGATAATCCAGGTTCATTTTATAATTACCAGGAATAGACAGGCATGTCTGAAGAGCAGATCATCCTGAAATAGGAGTGGAAGATTGATGGGTGTTTATAGAGCCCTGTCTCTCTGCAAAGATTACTGCTGAGGGAACCTGGACAAGTAATTTAGCCTGGGAACTTACCTTTTGGAGGCTAAAGAGTGGTGAATTTGTTTCCATCCCAAATGCTGCTCCCATGTGCATATTATGTAGGGATTTCTTCAATGGTAACTCCATACCTTCCTGAGAATGCCTCTTCCAATATGAGTGCCATCCACTGGATCAATTCTGGATGCAGGTGGGAGGCAAATATGCATCACTTTGGGGTAATATTAATGGTTATTTTTACACCTAATGATATTTGAAGGTTGCAAAATAAAATAAAATGGCAGCTCTGCCTGAAGGAAGAAAACAATATATGATTCTGGTCTAATCAAATGATTTTTTATGAATGATGCTGAAGATTTAATGCCTCTGTTATTCCTGTGATTTACAGGAAAAGTATGCTTCACTAAAACATTAAAAAATGTGCTAATTTTTAAAGCAAAACTTGCAAATCTAGCCTTCTGAAAATTCAGTTCATTTGTTTTCTACTTATTTATTATAATCATTAATATTTCTACTCATGTTCTGCATTAATATCCATAACTGTGTTACCCATTTAATTTAGACTGTGCTTTTAGGGAACACTTCTGAGATGTTATTGTTCTCAGTGAGTAGGTGTAGTGATGCACTTGGTGCACAAAATGCAGCAGATTCCAATTAACTTTCTTCTAAACTTTATTGGCAAAGCTGTGCTAACAGTAAGTAATAAAATATTAAACTTATTTTCATGACTAAAGTCTGTAATTATGATTCTAAATACACCACAGGGCAAGTCCTCTGATATAAAACAGTGCCACTTTTATAGAATTATTTTTTCCTAGAAATAGAGGTGCACTTTTAAATGTTTAAACCCTTAGAAGTGGTTCTTTTATAAAGAATTACCGGTAATTAAGAACAAAATTATATGGCACACAGATAGTTTTATTTTTTTCAATGAATCTTCTAATAAACTAGTGAATTTTAACTATTTGTTAAATATTCAAATAGTTGGTGAATATTAAAAATTTCACACTTGCTTAAACATTTCATTAATGGTTTTTCTTGTGGCAAAATACATCGCAGGCTTATCCTTTAATTAGAAATATGGGTTCAAATTAAATAACTATACCTATGTAAAGCCATCACCCTCTTCATTTCAGTCACTGATAACTGATGTCATTAGGCTGGTGTGGATTCATACCACTTAGAAAGGATTAGAATGAGATTTTTACCATTGTCACAATGCAGGCTACAAATATGTTACAAAATTACAAAAATTGCTTTTGTTTTTTCTCTCTCTCTTCAAAAGCTCTAACTGATGTCTTGTTATTAAATAAGAATTTCATCCTACATCAACATCTATTTCATTTTTAGGCTCAAGACAAAAGGCTTTTAACTTCACTTCTGTAGGAGCTGTTCATAGAGAAAGAGATTAGTACTCTTTCTTGTTATAATAAAGAAAAATCTTATATAAGATATTTTCTTTGTGTATTTTCCTTAAAGATTCCTAATAGCTTATTCTTATTATTTGGCATCAAAGGGCTCATATTATGTTTCCTCAACATAAATATGTCTCCATGTGAATTATCATATTTTTATTGCAAAACTTAAATCATCTCAGCATTCATTCTGTTGCAAGCATAATTTGTCGACGTAACAGATTCAGTTGAACAGATTTAGGGGGTAGAAAGCTGTTGATATACCAATACAATCAAAGACAAGCAGTGTTCAATTTTTTAAAATGGAGAAAAAGATGTTGAGGGTGGATTATTATGTGGCTAAGACATGCAGAGACCCAGTGTAACAGCACTTCGAAGGGACTCCTCCGATCCACTGTGGATATTGACAATGTTATGTGCTCAACTGAGCAGATTATTGCAGTACCATTATATAGCCAAGAAGGAAGAATATGCAGTCACTGCAAAATGAATTTTATTCTAAAATGCCCACATGAAATAGGTTCTTTGAATCCTTATGTAAGGTTTCTTCCTATAACTATAAATGGAGCCTCATGACTTGCTCATATGTTGGTGTCTACATTGCAAATACCTAAAATTATGTGACAAATTTAAAAGTTAAAGTGGGATTGATTTCCCTAAATGGAGGCAGCAGGTAACATTTGAGACATTAAGAGCATCTTTGTACGCCTGGGAGGCATCACAGAAGACTTGTCCTCCTGGCGGGTCTTAGGGCCAGGCTGCTGGAAGTCAGGCAGTGTACCTTACATACCTGGAGTTAAAATATCCGTATGTCTCTTTTCAGGCAATTGAACCTCATCCTTGTTATCTTTTCATATTCTGTCATTTAAAATGGAGCAAATGGGAGTTATTTCTCATACATTTTCAAGGAGACATCTACATAACCTATTTGCAATTAACATCAGACAATCTGGAGATGTTAACGTTGTAATAAAAAGAAATTATTTGGGAGGCTTTTTAAATAGTTTCACCAATTTCTGAGTATTATTAGCACTGAATGGCAAAATGTGATGAATGAGGTTCAAGTTAAAATAATAGCTTAATGGATATCCTCATACTAACAAGTTTTAAAACGCATTCTTCAGCTGGTAGAAGATGTTAAGTTTTGCGTTTTGACAAAAGTAGTTTGAATGTAGCAATAAAAACAGTCCAAACTATCCTTCAGGCCTTAAAACTCAGCCAACCACTAACATATCACTCAGGACAAAATCTTGAGATTGCTTACACACACACACACAGAGAAAAGAACCTTTCCTCTTTCCCACCTGTGAGAGAGCGCTCTGGAATTCTGCTGAGCAGAAACTACCCAGACTCTGACACCTGATTTCTTATGTCCATATATTACCTAACAAAACGCTGAGTATTTAGTGTTGCAGATGAGATTGAGCCTTAAATTAAAGCAAGATTCTTTAAGGCAGAATTTCACAAGTGTAAGTGTGCTGACAGAATAACATTCTGATGTATATTAAGGCAAATAAAAACAGGGTGGTCACCTCACTGTAAAAGATGTCTAGATGTAAATTGAGAACTTAAAATTTAAATCTAAACTTCACCTATTTCACTATCTTGTTCTGTCTGCTCTTTAGAATTTTGCTTGCACACAAATTCAGTTTGGGTTTTAAATATGAAGTGGATTAGCTTTAGTATAAGGTTTATAGAGAAATAATTTCTCTCTTTTGTACATAGGTAAGTGCATTTATGCAACCAAACATAATCATGCTAAACAAGAGCAAAACTTATGTTCCTTTGTCTGCATGGCCGTTTAAAAATACACGGGTTCCTTTGCTGTTCACTATACCATCAACGCACACTCATGTAGCACACGCTGGTTCCACAGAGGGTAATCATTTGTGTGGGAATGCGAAGGTGTGCTGGCTTGATTGCAGATACTGCACTGTGCATGAGGAGGAGCATCACCCATCACCACAATTGCTGCTTTCCCAGTGTCTGTGTCTGTGTGTCTGTGGACATGTGTGCATTGACACAAAGACTAAATGCAAAAAAAGTTCCAGACCTAAAGAATTTATTTTTATTTGCAGTTGTAATTCAAATTATAATTGAAGTTTGACACTAGGAAACAAATCCTTATGTGCTGTGAATTGATGTTAGTCGTTCATGACAGAAAAAATGAGCAGTTTACGTGACTTACTTGACTTGACCATAAGTCCTTTCATTGTCATTAATGCACTTAGCAATTAAACACCCAGTCTTGCTTTAGTTGTACTCGCTCTACGTTTTGGGGTAAATGCAGATTATGTACTTTGCTCAATACATTTATAGGAAAGACCAGAAAGGCAAAATTAAAGGTAATATTGCACTTTGTGTCTCAGTGTGACATAAAAAAAAATAAATTATAAAAAATATATTTTTAATAAATAAATGGTTGTCCCAGACAGTCCATCTAGCAGAACACTGAGATCACTGGCAGCTCTGTCTGGCCCTGCCCTGCCTCCCTCAGGCTTCCCCTAAGCTAGACCTGGACCAGGACCCCATTTCAGCCCCCCAGGACCATCAACTCCTGCCCCAGTGATGCTACAGCAAGACCGTTGGCCCCACAAAACCGTGCCCAAACATGGGCCAATGTCCCAGCCCAGCCTTGGCCTATCCCCACCCCAGGGAGATTCTCGATGGCTAGGACTGGGGCTGCCCTGGCTGCCCCTCTGTCTGCCCTGCTCTCTGCCTGGGACAGTGGCACAGCTTTGGCTGCAGCCCCAGCCCTGTTGCCCCAGGAAAAACCCCTCCACCCCCAAGCATCAGGGAGACCCGTCCCATTCTGTGCCCTGACACAATCATACATTGACATCTGCTTAGGCTGAAGGCAATATTTCACAGTTCAAATACCTAAACGTGTATCAGTAGAGTATAAAATGTTTATTATTATTAATTTGCATTGCTCCCGTAAATGCCATGTAAGCTTTATGGGACAGATAAAAAGACATGGTCCATGAAATGAAGAACTCACCATCTAATTTTAGAGAAGAGAGAGCAGGAGTAACCAAATAAGTCATACGGCTGGAGTGAGTCATCAGGAAAGATGTCCAGTGGTAAAAAGATGTAAGCTGCTGTGGAGCACTAAGCTGGCATCAGAGGGAGGAACACAGAGTCGGACGGAAATATCTGGCAGAGCTAGCAGGATAAGGGGAAAGGGATAAAAAACAGGGATGCACTCATAGGCTAGGAAAATGACAATGTGAATCTCCTTGTGATGAAAAGGTATACTGGATGAGGCTCAATAGAAATGAAAAAAATAATATATTTTCTGGTGTTGGCACTGAAATCAAGCAAATGACACCGCATGTGAATAGCACCCACAAAAACAGGATTAAGAGAATACTCATTGTATCACTCTGACTTCATAACTGTGCACATTGAATCATGAAAAATAACAATTTTATTTTACTAGAGGATACAGAGTGAGAATACAGAGTTTATTTCAGACAACTCCATTGGAGGAAATATAAAAATCTTACAATAGTGGCTCTCACTAAGCACCTACATAATGCCAGATTTTTCATATCACATGTTAAATAGTTTTTGGCAGCTCTTACTAGGCAGTATTATTAATGAAAAGACTGTTTTAAAAAAATTGGCAGACTTGGTGTGAAAATGAAACTAATCATAATGCTGTGATGTGGAAATTATTTCAAGACTGTTAGAATTACATTTGTTTCATTAGCAGGGAATTACTTTAAAAGGCAAAAATACAGAAGAAACATTTATTGAAATAAACTAATCCAGTAACCAATTAGATGTGACCACAAATTCCTGTAAATTTGTAGTTTTATAGGCACTCCATACTGAGCAACCATACTGACCAACCTCTAAGAATATGACATGGATGAAACCAGTTGCGTGATTTCCAGTTACTATTCCAATTTTCCAAACATTTTTCTTTATGTAGACAGTCTGTTACCCTTGTTCAGCCTGTCTCTGATTTCTTCTGTAGATTGCGCAAGCATCAAGCTCAGTTCATACTTCAGGATAGAGACCTAAATTCTAATTCTGTAGAAAAACCTATGGACTTGCTGATATTTATGTACTGAGAGTAGGAAGTCTGTGCTCTATAGCTAGTACACAGTCCATAAGGAGGGGCAGAACTTATGTTTACAGCAATGGTGTAAAATAAAACAAAAACACTATCAAGCAGTGATGTAAGTAGAGATGTTAAAGATGGGAAGGGCCTTTTTGGTCATCCAGTCTACCATTTTCTCAATGTACATTCCCCAGTCTCGCCACTTCCTTTAGATCTTTTCCAGTTTGGTTTTTAACAGACAATTGTGGTTGGCCTTTCAGATCTTACTTTGGAAGATCATTTTCCAGTACAAGAAATCACATTCTTCTTGAGTCTTTTCCAATATTAACTTTGTCATTTGTACCTTAATTTCATCAGAGTACTCCTAATTACTGTCCAGAGCATGACCCGAATCATGGATCCTTTTAGCCATACTGCATCTGGGTAGTCCAAATTTGCCTTAGGCCCCGGACCAGGTAGTAGTCTTTTTCAAACTCAGGGCTGCTGCAGATGTTTAAATTAGTGCATTCCTCTTTTTTTGTTATGGGAATGTGCTGCATAGGCAGTGAGGAGAAAGAGAAAAATATTGTCAGAAAAAACCCTGCAAGCACCCAGTTCAGAAAGGGAGGAGGGGGAGGAGGTGCTCCAGGACCTGGATTCCCATCTGTGCTCCAGGGTACAGATATTCCCCTGCAGCCCATGGAGGATCCCATGCTGGAGCAGGTGAATACATCCTGAAGGAAGCTGCACCCATGGAGAGCCCATGCTGAAGCAGGGAAAGTGTGAGGAGGAAGAAGTGGCAGAGACAAACTATTATAAACTGACCCTAACCCCTCATTCCCCATCCCTCTGCACTTGGCAGGGGCGGGAAGGAGGCAGAGAAGTTGAGAATGAAGAAGTGAAGCTGAGATTGGGAAAGAGATAAGTGGGGGAAGGTGTTTTAGTTCTTGTCTTTTTTTCTCGTCATACTACTCTATTTTTAATTGGCAATAAATTCATTTCCCCCAAGTCAAGTCTGTTTTGTCTGTGGCAGTAAGTAATCTCCCTGTCTTTGTCTTAACCCACAAGTTATTAATCTTATTTTCTCCCCCTGTCCTGTTGAAGAGGGAGAATGAGCAAGTGGATGGGTGGGCATCTGTCAGCACCAAGGTCAAATCACCACTCATGGTATCATTCTTTCACCACTTGCTTTTTTCCTAAGTTTTCTCATTCTCTTTCCTATGATAATTTCTTTTTATTATTATTTGAATTTTATTATTTTAAAATAAATTCAAGAGATACTTACCACTATGATGCCATATTTAGAATTATTGTATGCAGGGTAATGTTTTTGTATGCTCAGCTAATGAAGATTTAATTATATTTTATTAAAAAAATAAATATCTCTGCTCATTTCATCAAAAGTCAATATCTGCTTAATATTTGTTGATGAATTATTGCACTATCAATGGATATAGACAATCATATGAAATACGTAGTTTTCCCTGCTTTGCTCAGATCTGCTACGTAGGATAATCAATGTGGTTTTGATGCACAGATCACTGATAACTTTCATGATCAACCTGTAACTAGCCTGTCAATAGCTAAGAGATTTGAAAGTGTTCTGGTCTATAGCACACTTTTGACGGTCCCTGAGGACAAGTATTGTCCCTGCAAGATCCCTTTTATGCTTGTCTGTGTTTTTCACTGTCAAGTCAGACCAAGTTAATTCAGTTCAAGGTTCAATTCAGTATTTGGTAAAAATACTCACACAGTCTGTCTTCATTTGGAAGATAGTTCCTATTTTATAATCAATATCAAGAGTAAGTTTACAATCTGACTTGAGAGTTACAGCAAACAGAGAGCACATATTTGGAGACAGACTACATACAGAAGTATTGATTACTGCAAGTAAGTGGAAGTAATATGGGTCCTGGTTTATAGTGTGTGCTGCCTTTCATATACATATTTAATACTCAACATTTTTCATAGGGAACAAATCTTATAAATATTTCCCGAATCCATAGAGTACTACTATGAAAATAGACGGTATACCACTTCTGAAAACAAGATCCTTTAGGAAAAAAAGTCCAATTTTATTATACCTAAAGGGGGAGAAAAAAAACATTGATCTGCTGTCGTCTTAAATTCAGCAAAGCTTAAACTGCTTGTTTTATCTTCTAATTGGAGATTCTTTGCTTTGGAAGAATCTACCCACAACTTCTCTGGGCAGTTCCAGACTGTCTTGCTCTCAGCAATGGTATGAACTCCTAAAGAGTAAGTAGGTACACAAAAATAGAGATGTTTCTTTATGAAGTGCTTTTCTTTAAATAGAAGTGCACTGAGTTCTGAAACAGACGTCGTTTTACAGCATGTTCTAGATCTCAGGAAAGGCAATGAATTACAGTGGAACTGCTGACAAACAGTTATACTTGCCCAAACAGTATTGGCATAATAACTAGATGTGTCTTTCTTTAAATAGCTTTGTAGCTTATAGTGAACTGTGAGGAGCTTCAGTTTTTCTCTTAGCATTTCCAAAAAAAACCTGAAGTGGACATATTAAATACATAAATATTACCCATTACGGAGGCTGATACTATTCATTCATGAAAACTTCTGTTGATTTATGATGTAGTATAATGCAAGGAGCTTATATTCGGCTGATAGATTCAGATAAGGCAAATTGGAGGCTAAAGTGTTTTACAGTGTATCTTGAAAAAGTGCATAAGCTTAATGAGCAGAAACTAAACATCTTCTCCATTGCAACCTGAAGAAGGAAAGACGGGAGCCCAAAATTATATGTAACATTCATTAATACATTTGGGAGCCCTTCTTTACTTTTTTAAGAACTGATATTTTGACTGTGTCCCTGTATTTTAATTTCTATGGAGGCAGACTCTTGAATAGCATCACTCTGAGTTTATATGCTAGGAAATGGAACTTCTCTGCATACTACCTGCTAACCTGTACAGTGTCAAAGTAGGTTACATGGTGCCACTGAGAGAGATTTTAATAAGGGGCAGCTACATTCCAACTTAGTTTTGGCTCCTCAGTGTCTTACAGAGATTGCAGAAATGCAATTTCAGGTGAAAAAAAAGCATGGTGAGATGTATCAAGGTTCATATATGAAATAAAATTCTACATTCTTTGTGCCAGAGAAAGATGGAAGAAAGCAAAAAAGCAATCTGAGCTGAAATTGCCACAGCCCAAGAGCAGCTAAAGGCCTAATAACACCTCCCTACAGGAGAACACGCTATAGAAGCTTTCACGCAGAGGGCATGACATCCCTCAAGTCCTCATTTTTGTCTTTCATGATACTAATAGCATTGCTAGCTCATTGAGAACCAGCTATGGCCTAAGAACCTGAACGCATGAGACATGATTGTAAATTGAAGAATTAGGATGATTAGCTCAAAAGTTATGTGTCAAATCTCATTTTACATTATACAGTAAAAGAAGTCAAAGATGCACACTGTATTAAAACAGGTTGGCCGTTCCATGTAGGCAGTCATTCACTCTTCTGCACTACCCTTAACATTCCAGTTGTTAACTACTATCAAGGTTACAAATATTTATGTATTTCTAGTTTTGATTTTTTTATCTTTAACCTTGGGCTGTTTCGCTAGATTAAACTGACAATTAACAATAAGGTGTCTCCTTGCTTCATACCCATTAGGTGCTAAGGTTACTGCATAAATTTCTGTTCAAGAAAATAAATGGATTGATTTCTTGTATTTGTATTAGAAATAATGTTTTGACAATCCAAATACTTGATGTTGCAGTTTTCAGTATCTACAACAATATTAAAAATCTTGCCAAATATGGACATCAGAACCAGACTGGTCCAGTATATTCTCACACAAGCATTGTTTTCCCTGTAATACTTCTTAGCTACATAAAAGAGATATGGAAAGTTTTCTTATACTGTCTATTTTTACTGAATTGGACATCAATAGTAGAAATGATAAATTATCCAGTTCACTTACAGAATACCAGGTAGCTTCTGTCTGCTACTTTTTGAATTATTATAAGGTTGCTTATGTCATGGTTATTTCTGAGAGAAAAATAGGGTTTTCTTTGCACAGTAACCTGATAGAAAGAACTTACCCCTTGGAATTTCACTTTGAAGTGAAATAGGTTAAAGAAAAAGTAGATTTCAGTTCAATTTTTGTCATGAGGGAGGTTTTTAGGATATTAAAATAATATTCAATGCATTTCTGTTGTCATAAATTGTAACTACAGTTGAGTAAGCTTACATTCAGTTCTACCTTATTTCTTTTTCCTTTTTCCTTATTCTATACTCTAAATGCCATTCATCTAAATGGAAGTTTCAGAAAAAGCTTATTAAAAACTTTATCAAAATGTAATACATATTTTGGAAAAGAGATGGAATACATCCCTCAAGGAGGAGCATTCATCAGAAAGTTTAAAAATGAATGGCAGTGTTTCCAATCTCTTTCAAACATATGAAGCAAAGATCTTCGCTAAAGCAAATGTATGTGTATGAACTTTCTCCTTTTAAAAACGTAGTCAAATTTTGAATGTTCGCAAAAAATATAAGACATCATAGATAAGATGGTACAAAATTTCCCTTTTTTCTAAATAAATCTTTTTTACTTCATTGCAATATTTTGCACCAAAGAGCAAAACCACATATTGTCAAAATGCAATGTCAGTTTACAGGAGATAAAAATACAGATTTTTTTTTTAAATAGCAGTAAATATAACAAATCATTAATATAATGAATTCTCTTACTATACCTGTCCAATACTTCTGCCAACACCACGCACTCATTTTGAAGTTAATTGTAAGTTGCACAAGCAAGCTATATTCAGAATTAAAATATAGCAAGAGTTACTAGATTCACCCTTATTCTTCCTTCTCTATACCTAAAGGTATCTTTGGCCAATTGACTAGCCATTTAATGATGGTTTCTTGTAAATAAGCGCTAATGAAAACAAACCCAGCACAGCAAATTTGATGTGGTACTCCCCTCCTAAATCTCATCACCAAACTGCTTATAGGCACCCAACAATGAAAAGTAACTGTACAACAGGTCATACAAACACAGCATGGAAAATATATAAAATACATCTGCCATGTTTTTCACCCTGATGGACCAGAAACATAAAGCAGAAGATTATTTTTACAACAGAAATAATTACCAGCAATGGAATTGCTATGATGTTTCTCTTGCTCTTTTTTTCTTTTTTTCTTTTTTTTTTTTAATGAAGATGAGCATATGATTCCGTCACATGCTAGATGCATGATGTAAGAAAGAAAGATACTATAATAAAGGCCAAGGAGAAGAGGAGGAAGAAGAAGAAAGAAGATGGGCAACTTCAGAAGGATCAGGCTGAAGTGAAGATACTGTATTAGCGATGGCGATGGGGGACTGCATCCATTACACTTTTAAAGTTGTACAGCCATTCCTTTGACTAAAAGGCAAATCTAGTCAAAACTATTGGAAATAATTATTTAAATAGAGGAGAAGAGATTTTAATAAGCATAGTTGCAAACTCTGTGATTGTTCTAATTTGGACCAGTGAAAATATCACCCCTTAATTTCATTTGTAATTTTAAGGAAGAAGAGAAAAAGGAAGGACAAGAATGGACAAGAGAGAGAATATAAAAACACAGAATCATGAGTATGGCTCAGCTTTCTAAAACTATTTAGTTGTTGATAGAGTCTATCACTGAATTGAATGCATTTACAAGATAGGAGTTTTGACTTAAGAAAAGGTAAATGTAAAAATTTTGCAGTTGCTAAACCTAACTACAGAAATACTGAAAAATAGTTAGTAATTCCAGTGCAAAACAAGAACTGAAATTATTTTCTTTTTCTTTAATATGTTTTAGGTTTCAATAGGAGAATCATATAAATGTATGAGCTGTTTTACTGTTTTGAAATATAACACTGATTATAAATAATGGAAAATCTCATGGCAGTAGCTTACAACATTCTTCAAAAATGGATGTAAAGGTTTTGAATGCCACTGCACCTTGCTAATAAGTCATTCAGACTCTAAGGGTAAGTGTAGGTATAGAATCCAAGCTCTTTGCCTGAATATTAAATACTTGTTAAACAGACATTTACAGACAAAGGAAATTCACCATGTGTTTCTGAATTACCAAGCATGATATTAATATTCAATTGGTGAGCTGCTGTGTAAAAAGAAAGACCTGCTAGAGGCTTAAAATGCTAAATGCATGTCTCCATTTACTGTAACTGCATACTAAAAGCACTGCTCTGTCATACATTAGAAAGAGAAGTTCAAGAGCCATTATAATGTAGGAAAAGTCCAAATGCAAGGTACTTGGTTTGAGTCCTTAGGATTAATTGAAGTCATATGCACAATAAGGGAAGGAAAAAAATTCTTTGCCTACGTGAATCTATAGTATTTTTTTTCTTAAAATTATATCTCTCCTAGTCTTTTGTATTAATCAGTACTTGAAAGGATTTCTGTTAGAGATGAGTGAACTGTTCTGGCTAAAATAAAAGCTGATTCAAACCTTTTGCCATCACTTGCACTTTTTGAACCATCCTTAGTTACATTCAAATATGTTTGGCTACAGATTTCTTATTATTCTAGCTAGGGAAAACAGAATAAAAATATAGTCTTTCTACTATGCTGAGTCCATCCAGGTGAGTTGACTGACATCAGATCTCAGAAAATGCTCAGGGCAACAACCTGAGCTGACTTCAGGCATATACCATGAAACTAATTCTGTATCTTATGTAGGCAGCCAGTCTGGGGACAGGGCCAACAGAAAAGGGAAATCACATAGTCTGTGTTTAAATCTCTATGGTGACCAATACCAGGAAATATACATTGATAGGATGAGAATAGGACCTAGTTCCCCATCCCCTTAAAGGTAGGTGTTATCTGCCAGAACAACTGCACTCTTCTCTTCCCTGGTCTGTTCCCACAAAGCAGGAAGTATGGAGGTGGGATTGTCCTATACAAAGCAGTATCTCAGAGTTAATGAATTGCAGCCTCTGTCACTGACTACCTATTACAGCAAAGACCACCATAGCACTGCAGACTGCAAAGCAATGTCTTGGAACTTGCAGTGCTTCATGGGCTATGGCTGAAGCTAGCTCAGGCAGTTGCATTTCTGTGGTTGTATGGTGTGGCACTATGACTACTGGTCATCAGATATGTGCAGAGGGTTAGGCCATCGTGCATGTGGTCTGGCCCTCTTCACATATCTTCGAAGGGATCAAGCTTGAAAATGGTATCCTATATTCCATCAAGATGATACCTGGGGCATTTTCCTCTCCCTCCTGCCAGAAACAGTTTCAGGAATAACGTTTTGAGGAAGGGCCTTTCCTCAGCATTCCCAGGATTTTGGGTAGGACATCTCATTCACCATCTGCTAGATAAGGGCTCCTGCAAGGGAGGGAATGAAGGAAAATTTGTAATTCAACAAGCGTTATTACAACTACTACTGTATCTCTGATTTACAGGTTTCTACAGAGACTGAATTATACTATTTCTAAATAATGCATCCATAGGATTTCTGCAGCGAATAGTGTATAGGAGTATGTGTACCATAAATAGATGATTCACAGATTAAAGACTTGTGCTAGGCAACATCTCCTGCTCCCCTCATTTCCCTCTTCTTCCCCACCTTCTGATGATGATAGCAAGGAAGGGAAGACTGGGAGGATGGCCTCAGATATCTTCAGTACAATGAAGTAGGCAGTGAATTTGCTTATGTCAGAAGCTGGTTTTCCAGTGATCATCAGGTGTTAAGTTAGTCCAGGCTCCCAAGTATGATGGCCACCTTGGACCTGAAGGTGAGAGACATAAGTTATTAGCAGATGTGACCTTCTTAGTCTGCTGAACCTACCACAAGCCATACAAGGTGCAGGGGATATCACGGTACCACAGACAGATTCTTAACCCATTCACCAACAGTGTTTTGAATACTGAATAGACTAGATAAAACAACAGCCATGACACTAGGCAATATCTGAGATGACAGGGAAGAAGAATAAAGGACACTGATAGACAATGGAAAATTCTGCTCATTTTTCCTTGGAACACTGAAATTGAGAAAGAGATTCCAAAATGGCTTGAGACATTGTGGGCCTTCTTTCTTCAACCCGTATGCAATAAGGTATGCAATAAGGCCTATTATGAGACCCTCCTAAGAGATACTCACAGCTGTAATGGGTGGCACTTCCAAGCTGTGAGTGTTAAAGGCAGCACGAGGGATTTGTTAAATGTGAGCACTTCTATTGAGCTTGCTGTTGTGTTGTAATACATGCCTCAGGCGGACCTGACAAATCAGTCGCATGCTGTAGTAATCAGTGCTGCTTAAACAAGGCCACAGGAGAAATCTTTCAGATAGCCATAACTAAGGAGAGTAGTTCACGGATTTAAATAACTGAAGTTCTACTTATAGAAAGGAACAGGTAGGGACACGGTATATCACTGCGTCCTGCAACAATTTAAAGCTGAACACATTAGCAAGCAGTGCTTGCTGATCGCTTTGTTTCTGAGGACTTCATTACCCAACAACACATAAGCAAACACGTCTCTTCTGATGCCAATAGGACATAACTATGAACTGGGAGGTCTATCCAAATTTTGTGCAAGTCATATGCAAATCATAAGCAAAATCTGAGTTGTCTGCGTTATAATCAGCACTATCCTTCCAGGTTGCCATTATATTAGGGTTTAGTACTGTGGTAGTGTTAGTGGCAATGTTGTTACCATCAATATCAGTCTAATTGACTCACAAGTTTACAGCACACTCATCAGTGCATTACATAAATCTATTCAAATATTAAGGAAGGCTTTAACAAATTTATCTACTACCAAAAAAGAAGAATTAAAAAGCCTGAACAAAACCAGCATTTTGTTTCTTCTGAGGTAGCATGTCTCTTTCTCTGTAGTCCTATTTAAAAAGTAGCATATAGCTGTATTGCCTCAGGAAGCACCAAGATATTATTCTATCACAAAGGCATTATTTCCTTCCTGTTCTCTCATTACTCCCAGAGGTTAGCAATTTGCTACTGGCTCTGAACGATGTCAAATGCTGTCTCAGCAACACTGAACACTGCATAGGACTTTGAGGAAAAGAGAGGGGGAAAATCACGGTTCCAGTTCTTCTTTTGTCCAGTTTCCTCCTGGATGCAGTGATGAAGCAAGTTCAAACTCTGCCCTTGCTCTGTCCAGATTAGTTGTTGCAGCAAAGAAGGTGGGAAGACAGTTTGAATTGTTATGTCTCAACCTAAATAAGGATAAAAAATGAAGACTCAGAATTGTTATCAATTTGTACACACTGAATTAATAATTTTGTACACATGGGACATAAAGTCCATCCTACCGAATCCTGGTCTTTTAATTCATATTACTTCTATTTTAATTTTAAATTCTGTAATTCAGAAAGAGAACTCTGAATTGTAGTCACTTATTCTTCTTTGGGGACTATGATTTCTTCTTTTCTTCTTTTTTTTTTCTCCTATAGTAGATGTGTAACTTGGTCATTTTTTGAGGTGACATTTCAAAAAACTGTTAGGTGTGGTATATAACTATATTTTAATTTAATTTATGATTAAACTTTATGATCAAGTTTTATGGTTATTTATTTTTATAACAAGTACCAGAAAGAGATAACAAGAATTTCAACTAAAGTAAGGTCACCTTAAATACAGAACAGTTGTTATGAGGTAATATTTTATTGAATTCCTTTAGAGAAAAAACAAAAGGGTATTAAATGGGCTGATGCTTTTATTATTGGCTCAATGACATGTTATCAGAATACATTGCAGGATACTGATTTCTGTTTTGTTGTACATAAATATTTATTTTAATTCATAGAATGGTATTATCATTACTGAGATGCTAGTAGATGTTACTAAGGCTCTCCATTAGTCAGTACATATTCTGTTATCTTATTCTATATTGCATACCTTGACAGTTTCAAATATTGCTTTTTCTTGAAAGATACTCAACAAATTCATACCTGGCACAACCCTTCAGAAGTATTTGGTCTTTGTATCTAAGTTTCTGAACTCAAAGTATAGACATTGTCTGAAAGTGACTACAAAAATGACATTATGGATTTCAATATTTATGGCCTCACAATGATTCTCAGAACCAATCTGTTCAGATTACAATAAATATAGACCTAGATTCTGAGCTTTGGTTGAGCTGAGTTCAGTGCATAAATAAATAAATACATAAAGTGAAAGTAGGGTGGGAGAGAGGATGGAAAATGGCATTAAGACATTTCAGTGATCTTGCAGTCCTGAACCTAGTCAGTCAAAAATCTAATAAATCCCTCCTGGAACATTTGAAGATGCCACACACCCAACCTCAGAAAGTGAGGTGACCAAAATGGGGTGAAGCACGGATCACATGTAAAGGCTCAGACTTGGCCTATGCAAAGCAGTAGATCCATCTGATGTCTTTAAAAAATCTGTCTGATGAGTGTAAGCTGGAGTCTGAAAGTCAAGCTGAATTTTGTCCAATGCATCTCCCGACAATAAATATGCCAGCAAGAACTTAGTTAACACTCCTGATTATTATATGACCAAAATAGAATACAATTCACTTTTCTACACATGTATTGATGCCACAGTACTGCCACAGTAAGAAGGATGGTGATTTGATGTTGATCATTAAGCTGGCAGGTGTGAAGATGAATACACAAGAGGATCAGACCATAGGGGAGGCATTGCCATTGATGCTTTTCCAATCAGCCTAGTTAATCCGCTTTCTTCTTAAATATGTTATGTAGGAACAGATCCAAACAGTTACCACACTGTTTCAGAAAGAGTGACACCTTTGAAGTCCAATCTTCCTCTTTTGCAAAAAGTGTACAAAATCATTAGACTGTTCCAAGGATAGCGTATAAAACAGGGCTGTGCTTTAGACCTCAGAAATGTTTCAGTGGAACAGCACTGTCAATTTATAGTCCAGGCTTTAGTGACAAGTGATTAAACCTTGACAAAATATCCTTCTTCTAAAACAGCACTGCATGGAAACATATTATTCTTTATGATTAATGCAGTGAAGTGCGCACTGTAAGATGCCTGATTCAGTTGTACGTATTCAGAGAACTATCATTACTGTAATATATTAAAAGGTCCAAGCTGCGAGTGAATAACAGCTGTGAGTTATAGAGGAAAAGAGCTCTTGGAAGTCTTTTATACAAACAGGAGAACTAAATGCTGGTTGTGAAAGATGTTGCTTTGAGCCAAACTAAACATAGGTCTATGCATCAGGGTATATTGCACAGAACTTCCACAGACAAGCAGCTGTGGCAGCAGACTTCAGAGGAACCCAGTTTCCTTTTTCATTGCAGCTGTAATGTCAAAGAGTTGTAAGCTTAAAAACTCTTTAGGTGCTACAAAATGATGTAATATCAATAATTAGAGAACATTTGGAGATTTTATTTTTGCCCGTTTGACGTTCCTATACTATCACCAGTATAGGTGAACCCATCAGCTTTAAAACAGAATTGTTTTAAAAAAAGGAATTACACATAATAATATTGTTTTTTAAGTTCTCTGATATGAGTCAGAGTATTTCAGTCCCACTTCTCTCATTGTAGAGGAAAAACCATAAATCATAACTTCATACTGACAACACGACAACAGCCTTTGAACGGGTTAGTCTTATATAACCCTCAAAACATTGCTGAACTTCATAGTACATAGGTCTTGAAACAGTCCTTTCCTAAAGGCTCAATATTCTCCTAAGTCTAACTTTTCTACAAGCAAATTCATAAAGGCCAGCAAAATGAACCACAACCTTAATTTTATTAGTTGTCCTGTGTGCTCATATGACCTCTGTAGCTTATGTTATGCTTAAACAACACGCTTATACTGGGGCTGGCTGGGATGCAGTTAATTTTCTTCATAGCAGCCCGTACGGTGCTGTGTTTTGGAGTTGTGACTAAAACAGTGTTGATAGCACATCTATATTTTCACTGTGCTGAGCGCTACTTGCAGTGTAAAGACTTTCTCTGTTTCTCACTCTGGACCCCCGCCAAATGAATAGGCCAGGAGCGGGCAAGAAGCTGAGAAAAAAATGGGAGAGGGAGATCTTTCGGCGTAGCTGTTCATCAATCTGCTGTGCATCAATCCACTTGTGGGAGGTACTCAGTTACTGCCTTTGCATCACTTCTTTTGTGTTGTAGGGTTTTATTGTTGGCTTCTTTGGTTGTTTTTTTTTGTTTGTTTGTTTGTTTTTTTTCTGGGGGGTGGGTGGGGAGCAGTCCCTCTTTCCTTCACTTATTAAACTGCCTTTATCTCAACCCATGAGTTTTCTTGCTTTTGGTCTTCCTATTCACTCCCTAGTCCAGTAGTGGGGGAGATCGAGCGAGTGGCTGCGTGGGTGTTTAGCTGCTGCCTGGGATCAACCCATTATAACTCTTCAAATGTTTGTCAGGGTTGCAGACAGGCGAGTGGACTGCTGACCTTTCCCTGGGCTGAAGTTAAGTTAACTGAACCGGATGTGGGAAACTATAGGACATGACATGACAAATGGCTGGACATGACAAATTGCAGTCTGAGAAGCTGCCAGGGATTAATGACAATGCCATGAAGAAGAGCAGATCTCACAGGGTGTGTAAAGGGAGCAACAGGAAAGGGCTGAGCCTCACAGATCCCTGCAGGGAGCACTGGGTCCTCCTGGGAGCGTGTTTGCCCGAGGCCAGCACTGCAGGGGTAACTGTGCCAGTAAAGCTGTGCAATACTGTCACCGATGTAGTGACAGCAAAAATACCAAACTGGGTATGGATGTAGCAATGCTCGGACTGAAAGTCAAAAAATAAGGGCAGGTTCTTTATCTGAGGGGACAAGGGTGGTAAAAAGAGGGTCAAGAACCAGAAAAAGTGATAAAAACTTACGTAAATAATGTCATTGGTACTGTCCGGGGGTGCTTGTTAGGCAGTCCTGTGTTCGATCGCCCCAGGCTGTGACTGACTGAACACCAAGGGGTGGGAAGTGACTCACTGAATAAAACCCTACAATGGAAGAAAGCTCAGTGGAGATGGGCAAGGGTGACGTGCCCATGAAGCTCAGAGAATAATGCATAGAAGCTCACTTTGTATCAACGCAAAGGGGACCCAAAGGGGACCGGAGGATGAGCCTTTGTTTTACACAAATCGCTGGCTATAGTTGAGTGTTTCAGCTGGTGGTGTAAATGTTTCTCCCTGAATTCATTAAAAGAGTGTGAAGTGTGGTGTTCCCTCACCAATACTATGGGAATAACTCCAGGTCCCCTGACTGCCAAATCAAGTCAGACACCTGTGTTATGATCAGAACAGGTTTGTTCTGCTCCAGGCTGTGCAGGCCAGGCCAGGGCTGCTTGCCAGGGACCTCCAAACATCCCTGATCACATGCTTTGCATTACCTTATAGTCAGTGTTTTCCCGTTTCCTCTTCCTGAATAAATAATTCTCATCCATTAAACTTTTTCACCATTTCCTCCAGTTTTACTGACTTTACATCCTTTTTTTTTTTTAATTTTGGCCTTAGACATCAACCCCTTGATGTAACAGCAGCACCTGTTTCACTATTTTTTTGGCATCTTTTGCTTAGATTCAGCTACTGATACCCTCCTCCCACAACTTCTACAGTTTCTGCCTTTCTTGTCTTAGTAGCTTAGGCCCAGGTCAGGTGGGGCCAGCTCCTTGTCCTCTTAAATTTTCTGCAGGATCCAGAAATTTATCATCTTGATACCCTGTTAGTCTGGCCATGCGACAGGGCTAGATACCTCATCCATACCATAAGAAAGACCAAACAGATTTTCAAGTTAAAAAGAACATTAGCAAATAGACGTTAGAACAAATAATGGTTTCTAAATAAAGAAAATACAGTGCAACTTGGTAGAACAAATAGAAGTAAATAATTCTCCCACTGCCCATTTTACACTTTTAGGTTTCCAGAATGGTCAGTGGGGTTGTCTGACTCTGCTTCATATCACGGTTTGCAAACTCCTCTTTCCGAAGTTTGTCTCATGCTTCAGAAGTAACATCTCACTTCTTCCAAAGAGTACGTGATTTACTTTTCACGTAAATTTAGCACAATAAATCATTCTCCCTTGATGATCATAGTCTATTGCACACACTTACCATTTTTCTGCTCTAGCCATGGCCACTACCAAAGGAAGTTTATAAACGTGCCCAGTATCTTTTGTTTACTACATCATGTATTTCATTCACTTCTTAGTGACGACCACCTTCAATAGTGATTTCCTATCTTTTAATATTTGCCTGTAAAATCCCACATACACTAGGGATATATTTATTAGCATAATAAGGGGAACAGAAAAAAAAGCACACAACTCCATCTTTAAATATAAGTTGTACCTAACTTTAGACATGAAATAATAAAAGGCTTTGAACATAATTGTACCATATTTGAATGCTGTCTTTAGAGGACACTATTAAAAATGCTTATTAAAATTAAGCAAAGCAGCATGAATACTGGAGAAACTTTATTTTCTGTATGTTTCATCAGCAATTATTGTATTTCTTGTGAAAGGCATGAAACTAAATTCTGCCCTCACTAATATAAAAGTGAAATAATTTCAGAAAATTTTAGGACATCTGCAAACCATCATCACATATGAATTTGGTAAAGTTCCAGGCTTCATTGGTGAAAAAATAAAAAAATTATGGCACACTTTATCTAAATACTACGTACAATATCTAAATCTCATTAAAGTCTAGTTCTGATTTTCCCAGGTAATTATTGTGCTTTGTCTATAAAGAGCCCAATGAGGTTCTCATCTCTGGGTCTGGAAACTAGCTGTTACACACTGCATAATTGGTTATGGTGTCTGAAAATTAGATTCACCTATTACAACATGTTGATCTAATAAATATGGAGACAGACTTAATTCTACTGCTAACTAATACTGAATACACAGTTTTTGTGGCATAGTGCTGAATTCCACTGTTCACTAGTAATGATACGCAACATTGTTTCCTTAGATGACTCCTGAAAAGTGTTCACCTTTAGCAATGACAAAAAGGTCATCTGTCATTCACAGCAAGAAATATTAGATATGTCGAGAGTTTGAGTGAGGTTGGAAGGTGAAAAATTAGTTGTTGAGTTTCTTTTTTTTCCTATTTTCTTTATGTTCCACCATTTTAAGACTCTTTTTTTTGTTATTTTCTTCACATAAATTTGCAAGGTTGATGTAGCAGTTAGCCAGATAGGACAGAGGCTAATTACTCTGATTTACTCCTGAGAGACAGAGGAGCTTTGTAGTGAAAAGCAGAGTGAAATATGTATAAGAAAGAAGAGAACTGATAAATCAGCTTTAAGGAGTTTGAGAGTGAGTTTAGAAAAATCACTGGAAATTAGCACTGAAATAATGTTGGAATAGTAGGACAGTAAAAAGCTGAGAATTAGTTGAAATTCCAGGGAAAAAAACAGGTTTCATCTTTTGAGGGGGCTGCTTAAGTGGGAACATTATAAACTCTTTGTGGAGGACAAGTAAGTGATGAATTGCAACTATAAGAAAAGCCTGAGCTATTACTCAGACAGGGCAGTGACAATGATGCTAGTGGGTAATTTTTTCCTAATGAAACGGAGAGTTTGTGTAAAATGTAAATAGCAAATTCTCTCCATAACCACTGGAATTAGAAAGGTAAGTAAGAGAGAATGTTAGCAAGTTGAGAAAATGATTTATAAGTTTTCTGTTAAACAAGTCATTAGCATGGATCAAAGACGTCAAAGAGCTTATTAAAATATTGCTTAGGAAGGCATATTTATAAAAAAAGAAATATTAAGCCAAGATCTTAGTGGAGCTGGATGAAATTGCATGTATTTTGCATCATAAATTGGAACCAAAATATGAAATGTCAATATTATTTTGAAACAAAATACTATTAAAGTATTACAATTTCTCTTGTCAAAACATTTTTGTTTGATAAGGTCAAAACTTTTTGTATAGATAAGATGAAAAAGTTTCACTTCAGTAGTATCATTTAGAATATACAATAGTCAAACCTGCTAATATAAAGTGTTTTGACACTGTTAAGGCATTATGTTACAAAAATTCTGCCTATTTGTTCTGTGGTTTGGAGGTGTGGGAGAGAATCTGTCAGAGTACAATATAATACTGAGAGAAGAACTGTTCTAAGAAAGATATTTGCTAACAAACGCATTTATCAAAAGTATTAAACTGTGACATGGTTATTTCTATCAAAGTTACCAAAATAGAAGTTCTGATGTTTAACATTATCAAATGTTGATATTAATAGCTGGGAATGGCCTTTTTAGGCATTTAGTAAACACTTCTCTTATAATTAAGGAGAGGGAAATTGGGCAAATTTGGGAAGGAAAAGATATCTAATGTTTTAATAGCGAATGTCATCTCTCAGACTTAAGTTCTTTCTCGACTTGATCCAGAAAATACAATTTGCTAATGAAGCTTTACAGAAAGGAGCAAATAAATACAACTGTGCTGCTTCAACAATTATGTTATCCAAATTCATTGCAGATGAACTATGCATCATCACTTTATTTTCATTTTTTAACTTGAATATGACAGACAGTCTAGGTGAGAAGAATGGCCAGTGCAATGGAGAGGCAAAGGAATTTTTGCTTGTTTTATTCATATCTGATGAGGCAAATCAAACATAAAAATCTAGATCAGTGAAATCATTCAGTCTATCTTAAAAAACTGAGTCACCAGTTCTCAGATGAGTCATCACTGTTCATAGCACTAATATAGCATCATAGATGTGCATAGCACTTACAGTGTTCATTTAGAAAAATATCGTTTCATCACCAAGGGCATAATTTGCAACTTTTTACCACCTACAATTCAAAGGAAGACAAAGCTTCTGGGTTCACAACACCAAAAGTGTCTGCACTGCATTCTAATAAACCTTTGTCCAGACATTTCTACAGACAAATTAATAGAATGATTCTCAGAAGTGTTAAGAAAACACAACTGGTTCTTGTTACTGCTAAAGCTCTAGAAAAGCAGAACTACCTTTGCTATCACTGACACATTTCTGAAAATTAAAAAAAAACAAACCAAAACAACCAGCATGACAGTAGTATTATTCTAAGAGAAGAAAGAAAGGTTATTATTGTCAACAGTGGTACTGTCTACAGGTGATCCTTTTCATATGTGGCTTTGCAACCCATATGCTGAATGCTTGATTGTACGTGAATGAAGAAAATGCATTTTCAGTTAAAAAATACAGATGAGAAACTTGGTTGAACATAGATGATTGAAACTTTAACGTATATCTTGGGTGAGAAGAATAGCAAATATAAAAAAAATTAGGTGTACCTATTGTTAGCAAACTCTATAACCAGAAAACACACCTAAGCCTATAGAGAGTCTAATTGCAAGGCAACTAAGACTGCTATCTGTTTGATGGGTAGGTAACCTTCCTCCAGATGGAACAGAATTAATTACAATCTGAAAAATGTTCTTAGTGAAGAGTATTATACCGAACTGTATACTTACAATAAATGAAGAGATGGCTAAAGTAAAAAAAGTGTATGACAATTTTATTTGAAATGTGTAATGCTGCTCCTCAGAAGATTCAACATTGTGTACAAATGGACATAGAGACTGAGAGCTGTCTGAGAGTGGTATCAAACTAATGGTAACAAAGCTGGCAACAGAGAATCTAATTGTATTTTTATTAATTTTCTGTGAGAGGGAATAAATAAAGTATATATGAATTTCCTGACGTATTCTAAATTTTAGGCCCAGAGTATGAAAAAGATAGAATACAGATGGGCATATAGTAGCAACCACTACCAGTGGTGAATCATACTGTCCATAGTTATCACTGAGATAGTATCATTGCAGTATTGCTATCAATTTTACACTTTACATATGATGAAATCTGTCTGTATGATACATGTTGGCAAATATTGACTTACTAATGAAATCTACAATAGTGACATTAAAAACATGAGCAGATAAATGAAATTCAGCTTGGAAAAATGCAAACTGATATATCTGATCGGAAAAAAAACAACTTGAAACAAAAGCAATAACTACCCTCTCAACAGGCAAATCTCTGAGATTTTTTTTCTTCAAAGATGCCTTAATTTTCTCTAGTGTTCAGGAGGAGCATTGACACCAGCTGTGCTCTCAGTTCTGCTGACTGACACACACGTTTGACAGCGCATTGGTTCTGGTAATTCCTTTTCACCCCGTAGACAGTCATGGACAGATAGCCCTGTGCTTGGGAATTGGAGGGACTGATGTTTCAGTCTAGGAATTCACTAAAACTTGCTGGTCTGACAGTGACACTTGAGGCACATACCTTGTGAAGAAGGAAGGAGAGAACCATTTACCAAACAGTTTAATCTCAGCAACCCACTGGGTTTCTCTACATTAATAAGGGGGGGAGGGGAAGAAAAAAAAAAGAAGAGAGAGAAAAAAAAGTTCTACTTTATATTCAAATAACAGATAGCCTTTAAAAATTTAGACTTCTTTTGTTTTTTTTGGGTGCCAGTGTTAAAGAAAAGGGAAAGGAAGATGTGGCTAAAAACCTTGACTGATTTGGAACCCAGTTACAGAGGTACTAAAAGGGAATGGCAGATTGGATGTGACTTTGAAAATACTGTTGCAGCTAAGGTGGCCACATGGTTTTTACAACTACTTACCTATCAGGAAATGAAAATAATGTTTTGTCTTTGGAATACTTAGTCTGACTTCCTGCTGACAGGCAGCTGTTCAGCCATCTTCAGTGTGTAAAGTTAGTGTAAAACATGATTATTTCAGAAGGACAGGTTTTTATACCAATTGTGTTCACATATATACAGCCACAGCAGTAACCTATTAGATAATTTGCACAAAGATACCCTTTCGGGAAGTATTAAACTATTTGTGCATCCACACAACAAATTGTTAAAGCAGTACCGTAATGGAAGGTATATGGCCTTCTAGAAGGATTCCTTTTTCTTGTTCTGAAAGGCAACATGCCGTATCCTCATTTCAAACTGAAGTCTTCATTGCTAAATTTACCTGAACTAAATTTATCTAACAAATTGAAATTTCCCAAATTTAAATAAAAAGAAGTGTATTTAAAAGTTTTAAAAATAAAAAATGAAGTATTTCAAATTGAATTGAGCTAATTTTAAGAGGATACTTTCTTTTTTTTTCATTTTCAAAAGAAAAGAAAGGGGGGGTATCTGCTTCAGTACCAGTTTTACCTATTTTTTTATTTTTTTCCTTTTAATTTCTTTTATGATCTTTTAGTTTGGCAACCAACCCATTATTCACTTTGGTTTAAATAACATTATTGAAGCCCAATACAAGAAAAAATAGACACTAGTGTGTTTGGGCTGTTGCTATTTGTTTCACTGAATTGCTTTTCATACCATGTAATCAAAAATGTCAGCTAGATTACTCTTCCTATTAATGTTACTGATATGCTTGGCTTTTGCAAGGCTGATACTTACAAAAAAATCATCTTTGATTTTCACAGAATGATTGATTACCTTTATTTTGAAAGTCAATAGCTGATAATAATAATGGAGCTGAGTATATAATATTTATAGAGGTGCTTGTCCAAGTATAAAAGAGTTTTAAGGCAAGCTTCTCTATTATTGTTCTCTTAGCTAGGTTTTGAGTGTGCACAAGGACAGAAGGAGGAGAGGTAAAAAGATTTACGAGTTTAGAAGAAACTAAACTACTTTAATGAAATATTAATAATAAAATAAAAAAGAAATAATCAAATAGATACAGTATATACAAAAACATATTAAGCTCCCAGGATGACATCAC